>JAJEJH010001085.1:0-47695 GCA_026122585.1 Anacardium occidentale | reverse complement strand
AGAAAGCACCATATCTGCATTAGAAAGAATTGTACAAGTTTAAGGGACAGATAATGGTGTACAGCCAGTCATCTTCTACTACTTTTGTTGTGTAACATAATCAATTATTAGTCAAATCATTTATCAGAGAGCACCAATGAGATATTTTATTGTCCACCATAAATATGGAGCTTAACCACTGTGCAGAAAAGCCTATATAACAAGTAAATGAAGTGCATCATTCATTCGCACAGAAATTATTGCAGATATGTCATAGACGAAGCATTTGACAATCCAATCATTTATGTTCAACTTGCCGAGATCATTCTAATGGCATATTAAGATAACTAATTTAAACAGTAAGCTTTAACTATCAAGATTCAAGGATTAAAGCCAGAACAATAACAATGTGTTAAACTTAATTGATGCCTAAGCTCGTATGTTCTACCTACATTGACTGAGCAACAAGGAAACATTAATTTATATAAGCAATTCTAGATAGTACCTCCCAATAAGATGAGCTCCCCTCCATCACGACTTTGAAGACTACTGTTCTGCCAACCAATACACCATATATTTCCCTGTGGAAGGTCATGAAAACAGTATATTAACGAAAACTCTCATTGAAAGTTAAAAAAAGAAAATCTGAAGATGAAGTATTATTAAGAAATAAAACTGTGCAAAGACCACTCCAACCAATGTGATAAGAAAAATAACATTGGCAATTCCCTACAAAAAATGCATTTCTGTTTCTTACTACTCGAAGAACAGAGTTAACAATTTTCATTGATAATGGTGACTGTCAATAGAGTACCCATAAAAGCTTTTAAGAACTAGCTTCACAGATTTGAAGCTTAAATCAACAATGACAGAGAGTGATTTCTTACAACTTCTATGCATGAAACATAATAATAGAGTCACAAAGAGGTTCAAAAACTTCCAAAATTGAACATGTGAGGCAGGTGATTCAGAAGATAATATGATATATGTAAGAACATCTCGGTATATGGATGCACTACAAACAAATACCTATTTTTTGAGAAAACCAAGTTAACAATAAATTTCAAATCTAGAATGGATTTCCAACTATCAATAAAAGTAAATTGTAGAGCAAAGAATTAAAATAACATCATTGTGAGCAATCTCTTTCACAAATTACATGGATTGAAAAGACAATTGAAGTGAAACAGAAGTTAGATGACTATTGAGTTAATCTACAATTTCCATGTGATATTAGCCTGATCAATGCCACAAAAATCTATACCCCTCTAAATAATTAGAAAGTAAACCATCACACAAGCATGCTGGTTCAAACACTGCCAAAATACCAAGTAAGAAAAACATTACAAGTTAAGGTATACTGACAAAGGAGAAAGAAATAATAGTTTAGAACTAGATATCTGGAAAACAAAAACAGAAACTCCAGACAAAAATATCTAAATGAAAAACTGAAACTTCAGACACTAATCTTCAAAATCAGCAGAACACTACTTTCCATGTGGTATGATGTGATTAATATATACATGCTGAATTCTAAGCACTTAAGAGAAACAAAGTTGACAGCCAATCATATATTCAAGCATAGACCTGAAGATTCTGACTAATTATAAAAGAGATTTACTTACACCAAGTTTGAAGAAATAATCATGAGGGTAAACCGTTAAAGTAAGAGAACCATCAAAATGGAAAACAACTTGTGGAAACGTATCGTCAACACTGTCAAATGAGGAAGATCTCGGTAAGAAAATTAAAATATTATACAAAAACTGACAATGCAACACTATTATTCAGTAGTTCAATGCAATTAGACAAGCCCTAGAGCATATACTATAACAATAAGCATTCCAAATGCAACAAAGGTAAAAGATAGAATAGCAATAATATGCTTTCCTAGAAACAGAAAATACTTACTTTTGGGTGAATTCAAAACAAGAAAAATGATCCTCAACAGTGTGCATATCCAAATCAGGATGCTTAGCCAAAATCTGAACTATAGAAAAGTTATTATGTTATTAACGTATTCAGTTAAATTTTAGAATATTTTAGAGGTACAAAGTTTCATGTACCTTATCCATCATTGGTTCATAGACCACCGATGGAAGATACGCCAAAGTTGTACCACTGTCTATAATTGTTCCTCTCTGACTTCCAGTGTCAAATATATATGTTGGCACATCTAAATCAGTACCACCCACCTCAATCGCCTTCAGTTTAACATTGTAATGTGGCCTGAAATTGTTGACAGAACTATCACTATAAGAAATTAAAAAGTACCAAAATCTCCTGATCAAGTTATAGAAAGTTAAGCTTTAAAGAAAATACAACAAAAAAGTTCTACCAATCTAATCCAAAGCTCATGCAGTCACAGCAATGGCTTACACTGAAATATCAGGATGAAACCAATCCAATAACACACACACACACCATAAAAGGTCTCGCATATCATTTGTACTTCAATGTTTTCTTTTATACATTTTTCACGCACAAGAAAGCACCTTTTTCTTGAGTTAGAACTGATCCATGATAAGCAAGTAAATAAGAAGCTCCATGTTTTTAAAACAATGCTTTACTCTCTGAATGATCAAGATTCATCCAATAGAGATAAGCATCAACATAAATGTCACTTCAAATTGCATATATTGTATCAAGATTCTTCCCTATATAAGAGGTGCCAAACAGTAAACATCCCACTAGCACACATGCAAACTCAATTCATTAAAATTACTACCCTACATTTTGAAACAACTTTCACCCACTAAAACATAAAGATACTGTACTCTTTTTTTCCATACTATATGGAGAACACACTATCATTCAAAAAATAAACAAATATCCCCCAAAAAGTGAAAGTTAAATTAGATTCACTTACATATTTGGTACTAATGGAGTTGTCTTAACCACTGGTTGCACAACATCTCCAATGGCAAAGATTCCACCTCCTTTCACAACATCCAAGCAGTGTGCAAACTCTTTTTTGACTTGTCCAGCAGCAGCCAGTTGTGAAAGCATAGAGGAATTTGCTTGTCCAAACCCAAGTATCCCATCAACAGCTACTGCAGAAGATGACCCTAGATCACCAGTTTGTTTAGTGCTGCACCTATTGAGCAAAAGGAACTTTTGCAATATTTACTTTTATAGCCACAGTTTATGCAACTAAAAACATTCTCAAGCATATAAAGAAGCCATAGAAGACCTCTCTCCAGACACGTAATATATTTAGGGAAAAGGGGATACGGAAAGGTGGAAATGACAATAACATTAAAGAAAAAAAAAACAAATTGTAATAATCAATGAGATTAACCCAATAAATGCAAGACCACCGAAAATCAAGAAGAGACAAGAGATACTAGAAAGTTATCCACGACTGAGGATATAATCTTAGTCTGTATTGCATAAAATGCATGTACTGGTTGGATTTAGTATTAACATTGTCAAACTAGACCACATCAATCAATCACTCACGACATCAAAAAGCATAAACTAGCAACTTCAAAAGAACTTTTCTACTTAAAGGACACCATAAAATAATCTTAATTCCAGTTTCCATTTTTTATCCAAACTGTACCACAAGGCAAGGAATAGAGGCCCTCATGAAGCCCATGAAAAACAACGATTACATAAAAGCTGAGGTAGATGCGAACATTTAGTGCATGATTAAGTTTGTGAAGAAATGACACAAGAAATTTGTTTATTACATGATGAACGTAAAACTATTATGACCGAAATGTTACAAATTAGAATATGTCAAACATGAAATGAGTTCCCTGCATAATATAATCTCCAAGAGATTGAAGTACAATCCTATGTCAAAACAGATGAACATCATTATAAAAACATTTTTAAACATCCACATACCAAATCCTGCTGTCAGTTTAAAGAGAGAGAAAACAAATATGTACTGCTTAAAAAAGTGACTCACCCAAATATTATACTTGCATTTAATGGCAAAGTTTCAAGGTTTCCAGTTGCTTGTTCTAGCTGTATAACATCCTTCACGAAGGCTCCAGTAGTAGCACTTCCATCTCCATAAGTAACACTATATGGGCAGAGCAGCCCAGGACTGCAACCAGAGGGTTGACCATTGAATTGGTCAACGCAAAAAGCATCACCACAATTAACTTCATCTGAAGTTTTAGACTTCGCTGGATTGAATAGTGTCAGTTTTATCTGCAGAACAATATCACATATGCAAATATCTTAGACAAAAGTTCACCAGAATTCAAAAGATCAAGTACAAAAACAATTGAATGCTTCAAGTTAATATTAATATGATAGATATGACCCTAATGTGGATATAAGAAGTTCAGTTAAGGAAGCATACACCAAGCTCACTTTTTGTGGCGCACATATCACAGCCAACACAGTTCAACCATAAAAGGTCACTTCCTGTATCAACTTGCACGTAATAGTCCTTTGATGGAGTTCCCAGACCAATTTTAGTAAAATAAAGCCTAAACAATAACCATATTGATCCATATTAGCACCTGAAACACACTACACAGCATATGCCTGTTTGCATAAAAATTGCTTACAATTGTAACTGCACATATGATTATGCCGAAAACAATACTCTTAGTCTTATAATTTTGACACCTATAATATTCACTGGGCTCAGAGTTAGGAACATTTTTCTTACATTAGTGATGGTTTATTGTTTCATTTCTTGTACGTCTAAAACAACATGACAAGAAATAAATTAAAAAAATTCCAAGAAACCAACTGAAAATCATGAAATTTATACAAAAGCTCCCTTTTAAATATATGTACCTGGTCGAAAACTTACACACAGCAGAAGAATTATCAAAACACATGCAGGCATGCATGCACCTTTAACAAACCAATAAGCATTATCTTTTCCAAAACAGAGAACATAAATGCACAAAGAATACAAACAAAAAAATCATACAGATGTAAAGATAGAGCTATTGCATCTAAGTCTATACTCAAAAAATTTCATTGACATGAATGATAAGGATATTGAGCGCTTTCTCGGATGACAAAGAATCGTTTGAAACAGGAGTTTTTAGGAGATAAAAATTCCTTTCTACCTTTGTTTATTTAGTCAGCAGGTAGTATGATATATAGGAGAATAACTAACTAAAATAGATACCATTATCCTAGAAATACAAAACATAAAACAATCAAAAATATAGAAAAAGAAAATTGACCCTAAAGAATCTCAATAATTTTGGGATTGATTCTAGACTTTCCAACACTACTGATCAATAGATATCAGTCATTCTCAGCTTACTGACTAATAAGTCAAATCCCAATTTCAACAATGCTCAGCTTCTTTTGACTAGGTTAATTATCCTACTGTGAGTCTCAGTTTTGATGAAGTTCCTATCAATTCTCACATGCTTCATCCAATCATGCTAGATGGTGTTGAGAACGAAACTGATGGAAAATTTACTATCACTGTCTGACTTCATTAGTCCTGATAGAGGTGTATTTAAGTCATTTAGTAGCCTTTCCGACCATATTAGCTCACAAAATCCTTGAGCCATGGCCCTATATTCAACTACAGCACTACTCCGGGCAACCATAGTTTGTTCTTACTTCTCTACGCCAAAGGATCTGGCTTATAGCTTTGAGATGACTTCTTGTGAGTGAGTGCATGAACTGACTTATTACACCCATATTGAAGGCAATGTCTTGCCTTGTGAAAGATGGGTATATGAGCTTCCAACCAAATGTTGATACATTTCCTTATCTACTGGCGGATCTTCCTTAATAATTATTTGTTTCCAGTTATATTCCAAAGGAGTTCTAGCTAGTCTACATCCAAGTTTCTCATTTTCCTTTAAAGGATCAAGAGTTCGTTAAAAGTAATTATTCTTAAACCAAGTCCATTTGAAAACAATCACAAATAAACAAACTAACATAAAGAATCATCTACAAATATATTCAAAGAAAAACATAAACTACACCTTTCTAGACCAAAATCCAGCTGAAATCAATAAAAAAAAGTTACATAAACAAATAAACATACTCACAAAAGAATATCTTTATAAACTTACAAAGGGTAATGACCCTAAAAAATTAGCATGATTAGGACCTTTCTCAGGCAAATCCAGCAGAAATCAATCACAAAAACATAAAAATAAACAAATATACAAGCACATTATCCTCAAAATTAACAAAAACTAAATCTTCAAAATCAAATCCATCAGCAAGCACATAAAACAATCTAAACACGTTACAAAAGCGTACCCAGTTGCAGAAGGTTGACCATTGCCCCCCAAAGGAACATCAACGGATGCCAAAATCCTTCCATGGCGAAGAGAATCATGCTCCTTAAGTGCACTCAAGCTCCTCTCTTTCCCACCCAACTTAAATTTATTCTCAACTTTAAACGCGTAGTTCCCAAAACCACTAACGTCACCGCAAGCCATCAACAGAATTACCGCCAGGGCCGCCACTGGGCCCGGCCTCAAACCCATCTCCACTGCCAAGATTTGTAACCTTTTGAACAGGATTTCGAGGCTTTTTTTGCTCGTTTTATTGAGCTATTGGCAACACCAAGGCAAACCAACTAAAGGAAATTACCCAAAGAGAGAATGAACGACTCAGTAAGCGTGTTTTCAACGGCAGGCGACTGTACTTTTCGTGCTGAAGTTAAAATGCAATGAATGTATATTATGTTGGGTATTGTTTAGTTAACCAAGTTATCGTTCATTGACTTCTTCGATCTGTACATAAGAGTACATGACAAAAGCCTTAGATTATGACAAAGATATCATCAAGTCAAAATAAAAAAAAATATATAATTTTTTTTTTAATAAACACAGGTGGATTCAGCATTACATTACATTATATACAATACGCTTTTACACATTACATTACATGACTTTTCGTTTTTATTCACTCAAGCAATTGGTGAACAAAGTCTGGCTTTCATATAGCCTAAAACAAGGTATAACTCTTATGGGTTGGTTCTCTGAATTTTGGTGCCAATGGAGAAAAGATTATTTACGTAATTTTAATTATATTACAATTTTATCTAAATAAATTTTCTTATTTTTCAATTAAAATAATAAATAACATGAAAAACATTTTAAAAAATATATTAGCAACAAGATGGTAACTAAAAAAATAATTAATCAATTTCATAATTTAGCAACATTAGAAAAATTCTAATATGTAATTAACATGAAAAATACTCTAAAAAACATACTAAACAAACACTTTAATGTTTAACAAAATACAATATTAATTTATATTCAATAATCCTTTAAGAGTATATAAGTTAAATAATATATTAGTGTTTTTTTTTCTTTCAACTAAATATATTAATTACTTTTATATATCAATTTGATTAATTATATTCAATAATCTTTCAATTAATCTATCGTTAAATAGTATATGAATCAAACACAACCTTAGACATAATATAAGTAAGGATATAAAAAAAAAACTCATATAGGGGATATTGTCATTTTAGTAGTGTAAATGCATACTTATGTTTGTTGATAATATAAAAAGTCTACATAGGAGGGTATTTATGTTAACTCTTTTGATATGATGTGAATATTTGTATGTACAAAAGGTTCGTACAAAGGATAACATAATTCCAATTATGTAAATGTGGATGAATATACCATGTCTTAATTAATTGATTTTCGAATCCAATTTCCTCAACTAAGAACTGACAATATGTTTGACATCAAAGAGCTTTGTTTCTAATGTCGTATTGTCTTCTCCAATGCCAATAATACACCTAAAGGCCATTTTTCTAGTAGTGAAGAATTATGTGAAGATTTATATATACAAAAAGTTCATATTTCGTATTTGAGGTAACATTACTCCAAGAGGAATTATTATGTATGATCAATGTGAATATTTGCACATGAATTCATGTTATGTATGTATCTTGATAAACCACATCCTGGCTAGTTACATTATGGATTTATTTATAATTTATGTTTTCCTCTCATGGTTGGAACTAGGGTCAAGTAAAATAACTTAACTAGAACCATTAGGCATTCGATTTTCAATTTTTGTGAAACGGGTTGACTCTGATAAATTGATTTGAAATTGGATCGAAGACCAAAAGTTGGGTACTTAGTTAGGTAAAAACTACAAAAAAGTCGTTGCTCTCATTTAACTTTGTTGTATTGTACCCTAGGATTGATTTCTCTATAAGTTTTCCTTGTCTTTCTAATTCCTCCTTCCAATTCATCTCATTTCAAATTCAACAAATCGATTTATTTTCAAATTATGTTTTCTTTTTGACATTTTGAAGTTTTTTAATTATATGTGTCATACCCACAACTTATGTATAGTTATGAATAGTTAGAGTGCACACTCATACATAAACTAGAAGGGCAAATATGTAATTGGTCATAATATACAATCACATATAAGGAGTGCAAATCATGCATTTCGGTAGTGATTGGATAAATCATGTCTCCAAGGTCAATAACCACAATAAGGATAGTTGGAACAATTTGGACGATCATGCATAAGAGATGCACAACCATTGGTCGCGATATTTTATGAAAAATTATATAAGAATTGATTTGTGACAAAAAAAAAAAAAGAGTATTATGCACGTTATTCACCGTAAAATGAGTAAAAATTAGAGAGAGTTGAACAAACTATATTAGAATATGAAAAGAAAGGATCTTGGTTGACAAAGAAGTGTTGCCACATAAAGGGTTACTGTTATTCTCCAGAACACAAGTAGGCATTAACATCTTATTTTCATTGTTATCAAATGAATATGACATGCTTAGACTATTATTTTACAATCTATTAATTTTTTGTGTAAAGTAGATGAATGCTATTTATGTTTAATAAAGTAGTAAAAATGATTAATGTTGTGATATGTTAAGCATTGATGAGAATATAGATTATAAGAACAATTTTTATCTATAATTATGTAATGGATATGTATGAGTGTATTAGAATGTAAAAATGGGATGTCATGCATGAACTAGGGCTAGAGACTTATTTTTATGCATTAAGGAGTAGAGATACTTGTCAAAAATGTTTAATTTAGAAAGTTAGATGATAATGAATAATTGTACATAAGGTAGTGCATGATTGTTCACTTGATAGGTTGAAGATGATGAATAGTAGTTAGACATGGAATACAAGTATGTGAAAGACATATAAGGATGCACAATTGTAACTAAAAAGATTCAAGCTCATGCATATAGTTAGTTTAGTGAACAATCGTAATACTAAAGGTGCATAGTCATAAAAACAAAAAATAGGATCACAATTGCCAATCGTTATGGACGTATAGTCATTAAATATAGAAAAGGTGCACAGTTATGACTAGAAGAATATAGGCCCACACATTCACTTGAGTGATGAATGGTTATGCAAGGACCATCATGTTGGGTTATATGAATCAAACTATTTGGTGCAACAGAAGTGTATTATAAAATTTTCATGCTAATACAACATAGAAAAATAGTATAATCAATCAAATAATGTTGTATAACACATAGGATCACTTGATAGAATCAACTTACAAAAATATCAAAATCAAGCACGAGCATCAAGGAGACAAACCAACATTGACGGCTAATTTATTCTTTACGTCGATGATTTTGGATGTTAAATGATCACTATTCATCAAAGAGCAAGACGACACCTCGGTATTCATATAAAGCACAATCTCGTGAGGCTATCTGTACATTAAAAGGTTTATTAGAATATGATACATGATTATGACTTGAATAAGGACAGGCGTGCATAGATATATCTAGGCCAAAGTCTTTCATTTTGAAAATTGTGCCTTAATTTATAAGAGATGATGCACTTATTCATGCTTGATGTATGATCAAGCATTTAATCTTTATCTATGTCTCTTGTAATCATAAGATTTAGATTTTGGATGATTAGATAAGGATCATGAATAATCATTCACCTCAAATAATGCATGACTATGCATGAACCATGCACATATGTGATTTAGCTGGAGCATCTATTTGAATTTGATTTGAATCTTATTAGAATTTGATTTGAATCTTATTTGAATAATATGATGAAAAACATAGATACTTATCCATTTGGAATGACACACGACCATGCATTTAATAATGCATGGATGTGACAAGGCCAAAGTACCCATTTTAACTTTTAACCTTATCCATTTAGTTAGGGTAAGTATTTCATGATTTAACCTATACCATTTTCCTCAAGATTAGCTCAATTTAAACCTTTGAGCATAAACAATATGTTTTTAGTCCAAATATTTTTCAAAACTCAAAATCATCAATCCAAACATTAGACTTAATTCATCTCAAATAACCATCTATCTCTGAGTTTGATTAACTCTTTTTGTCTGTGACCGATAGGCTATTTAATGAGTTGACATTGCACAAATTAATGTTGAATCTCCTTACTTAACAACCATCCATGAACAGAACAAGATTGACCTCTAACAAGGCATTATGACCACTCACATATTGAAGTGTCAACATATATACTAGCAACTTGTTAGCAATACAGTTAGTCATGCAATATAAACATTTTCTTCTTTGATATCTCTTCAAGGCTAACGCATAGAAATAATGTCTACCTTAAAAAACCTTCGACATCATAAACTAAGGTCTATATAAACAATTAAATGACATTGGATTGAACAACAACCCAATCTTACTGTGATCACAGATTTTAGGTGATTATTAATATTTGTTAGTTTGGTCTATAAGAGATAAACTTTTTCATACATGTATATGATGAATCATTGGTTGGTTTACTATAATCTTCATATATCTCTCTATATATTCAATCACCACCTTGTTAGTAACCATTCTTTGAGAAGTATAGTTGTAAAACCCCAAATGGCTAAATAATCCTATAGATAGGGGTGAATAAGATTTATCAAAAACATTTTCAATTAAAACAGGTTGATATCAATTTAAATTGCGTAAACACTAGAGAGAAGATATACTCAACCAATTTTTAAAATGGTTCAAAGCTTTAACCAAAAGCCTCATATATTCACTTCTCTAACTAAATTAACTTGGAGTTCTACTAGTTCTTTAAGATTTTATCCAATAGTTTAACCGAGATTTTCTCCACACTAATTGAATTAGGTTTATACCCTTTATAATAATTGACTTGGGATTTTTCCCTTTACATCAGTTGATAGGGGATTGTGGCCAAGTGTTTGTAAATAACAATTATAAGATAAAAATTGCCTCTAAGTAGACAAATGAACAATTTGAGTGTAAACAAACTCTCTGAAAGAAAATTCAATAAGAGTTTAGAGAAAGAATAGTGTGAAAATAAGAGAAAAGATTGTTTAAGTTAATTGTACATGATCTCCAACCTTCCTCACTTCAAAAGAGCTTTAATTTATAACCTCAAACTTAGTGAGAAAGGAAGGTGTCCATTAGAAATGGTATAGAGTTGTTGCAACTAGCACAATTGCAATTTTTCTCTTATATACAAGTGTGAGTATTGTAGAATAGGTGTGACCACATCATTTATAGCCTAGAGCTACTTTTACAATGATCAAGTTCTTTCCTAGTGCCAATAATTATATAGGCATGTACTTTGATACATGCGTGTGACCTTTTCTATTACTTGAATACATAAGCAAATATAAAGCTATATATGAGACTTTGTAGAGGATATGTACACTTCAAATTTGGCCTAGTGCCTTACATGAAATGTTGACCTAAAGACCTTGACCATTTATGGCCTTTTTTAATCATGACCTTATCAGCACGACTCCCTTTCGACATAGTCACGAGCATGAATGCTAAGGACTCATAGGCATGCATTTGATGTTGACCTTCTTTTTTGACCATGCATAAGAGCACTAAACTTGACCTCTTTATTGTAACATTCTTTAGTGTTATCACGGGCGTATATGAGTGTTGACTATTAGCTTTGCATTAGCTCATTTTGACCTATATATAAAATGCCTTCACAAGATGATCTTCTTTGTGATAGACACATAATTGGTCCATCACAAGCATACACATATCGTGTATGAACATACATGACCATATTTTCAAGCCATCAAATTAAAGACCCATTTATAAGAAGTGTTCACAGAGTTGTTAGAAAGCATGTATAAGACCAAAATAAACTATGTACATGCATATATAATTCAATCACAATCGTATATCTGGCTTGCAAAGCATAAAACAAGTTATGTTCAATTTTGGTCATATGAATCCAATCATATCAATGACAAATTAGTTATTTTAACTATGTTTTTGTTTTCATTAAAACACCTAGGCTCTAACAATTTTTTTTTAATTGATTTTAACACATTTAAAAAGATTCAAAAATTCATTTGAACACTCCCTTAACTTTTATATTGTTTGCAAACTTTACTCCCACTTTCAATAGCGTTTATCATTACCAAAATTTCATTATAACATTTTCCATCTTAACACACAATTTTAACATTTTGACTCTCCCCTTTTCAATAAGATAAGATTTTTCATTTTAACCACCATTTTTCCCTTTCTTGTCACAAATAATAAAAAAATTGGCAGATTTTTGTTTGCTTTATAGTCATTTTCCTTTAATCAACAATCAACACAAAAGAGAAACATTTCTATACCAATCATAATCAAGATACTTCCATCTCCATAATCAATCTCAATTTTGCAATCAAATCAAACAACTCAATATTTAAGGGAAATCTATATAACCACACTCTTTAATAGATATTAACACAAAATCATCAACATAATCAATTATTAAAACACAAAAGAAATCATGAAAAAGTTTAAATATACTCAAAATTTTAAATGTACCTTACATTTAAATGATGACTAGTTATAAAGCTAAATGCATGAAAAGGTTTATTGATCATTTTAAGCATTTAAAGGGGCATCATCTCCAGGAGCATCATCTTTGACGCACAATTCAAGAAAATAGGAATGCAACTCTTCCACTTGACTTTTATTTTTTTTCTTTTTCTATCTTTTGCCCCATAATTCCTATTTTGCTTCTAATTTCCAACACATGACCATTCATGTCATGCATTTATCTTTGAAGAGGTTAAAAGATAATCTAAGACTCTTTGCATCTCTAATAGGGATAATTCTTCATTTCCCATTATAACTCTTCCCTTTTTTCCTTTTCTTATTCTTGACTTATGCATGTTCAAAAGACAGACTGACCTAGTAATGAATGGCTTATCTTCCTTTATTATATCTACTAATCTCTATCCTTCCATCTTTCTTGATTAATAACATCCTAAACAATGCTTCTATATTTAGCTAGCAATTCTTAAAAAGCTTATGAATGTGTTCAAGTTCTTCTACTTCAAGCTTAAGTCTAAAATGGATGACAATGAAAGCAATAAACGTATTGAAGTCCATCTTTCCTTTTCCCTCATGAATCTTGCTTATCTTATTGATTAACCACCTAGTAGTCTTAACTTGGGTACCATTAATCACAACCTCCAAGAATACCATGTATTTAACACTTATATGCCTATTAGCATGTTATCGAGCATTTAATGTATAAGTGATTATCATATGTACTACTTTAAGAGCAGGATCATGAAATTGGCTACTTTTAGAAGTTTATGCATTAAAAGTTCCACTAACTCTTAAGTTAGTCCAAGCATCATTTGAATTATATCCTATCGACATGTCTACAATTCCATCACAATCACACTCAAATCATTCAGCCAACTTCTCCTAATTAACTACCCATTCAAAATCTTGTAGCCTAAAACGCATAATATAATCTTTAATATTACCTCTTACACCCTTCTCAATTTTTAACAAACTATAAAAATCTTTCACCAAATTCTCATAAACTTCATATTGCATTACAAATAATTTATTCAATTTCACTTTTTCACTAATGTACTTGTTGGATCATCTATTCCAATATTAGTCAATATTCCAATATGTAAAGACCAACCAACGTAAATACCTCGATTAGCAATAGCCTCAAGAACTTTTTTCTGATTGTTGTCACACATTAAAATACCATAGGCAAGTGGTCTTGATCTTCTTGTAGTCATCTTAGTTCTAGGCATAACGCTTGTTCATGGAATTTCTTAAAACATGATGAATGCAATGATTTTTTCAAAAAACTAGGGTTTGTAAAGGATTTAGGAAGTGAAATATGGCTAATTGAATAAAAAAAATTTAAGTTTTGATGGATATTTGATTAGAAATTGGGAGCTGCAATAGAGAGAAATAGCAAAGACCTGATTTAGGGTTCACGGGAAATGAAAATATTTTATATGTTATCTTTTATAATTTTGCATGTATGACATACAATTTTAAGTGTATGACCGTGACACTTTAAAAGTACTAAGAATTATGATAATGAAACCTAGTCATAGATGTTAAACCCCAAAAAGTCAAAAGTGTGACATAATATGTCACAGTTGTGAAATCCCAATTTTAAAACAAGCAACACAAACACACATGACCATACATCGACATTGTATGGGTTGCGAATGATGCATTAAAAGTTTAAACCCTAACTTCCTAGCAAGTATAGTAGTTCAAAGTAATACGGGAAGTATTCAGAGTGTCGTATCCACGGGACGTAAGCAAGTACCAAGATGACACCACTTCTAATTTTATCTAAACTATCGAATACGAGTCTAAAATAAATATGAAAGTTAAAATCAAAATAAAATCAAGCAATTAAAAAGCACACCTAGGTAAATCGAATAACAATATATGAAATGATGCTAAGATTTCGGGTTCACTAATTTACTACAATCTAGGTTTTTCGTATGTGTATATATCTTATGTTATACATGTGACAACAGAATTCCCTAAATTGATCAACATTCTTGCTCAAGAAATATTAATTCTATTTAACAATCTAATAACCTAAATATCTCTATCTAGGTTAAATTAGATGAAAATGCATTAAGTTCTATATAATCCACTAGCTTTCAGCACAAGCCTATTGTACCTCTAACTATTGCATGTATTATCAAATATATCTCTATATTTAATTAATCCATGGTTCGTATTCTAGCTGCTTTTATGCAATATCATCTCTCGGTCTCAACCACACAACAAAAATCATATTAAAAAGTGACCAAGTTTTCAATAGGCATTAAGTTCAGAATGCAAACTCACATGAAATAATATGTTCGTAAATGATAATCGAAAAACCCTACATATTCACGAATTAGTTAGCCTTAATCTTAGCAAAAATTGTTTAGTTCATCATTAAACACAAATAAGCAATGAGATTCAAACAAAGCATAAGCATAATTGAGAAACAAGAACAAAACCAGATGAAGTGTTGAATCTCTTATTGAAGCTGATGAAAAATTTTCTCACAATTGCAATCCGAAAAGCTTTTAATTGAATCCCCAAAATAAAATATTGAATATCTGAAAAGTGTGTGAAAAATCTCTCAAAAACTCTCCTAGGACGGCTCCCCCCTTCTCTAAAATTACAATGTAATATATATACGTAGGGTTAAGGAAGAATTTCACTCCTAGTGAAATTCTGCAAAAATTTTCCCATGCCACAGCCTCATGCTACAGCATGAGGGTTTTGCTTGCTGCTTCTGAGCCATGCTGCTGCATGAAGATTCTAGACTGTATGCTACAGCATGCAGCTTCTGGAATTTTTATGAGCCTCCTGCACTCCCCTATGCTGCGGCATGTAGCTTCTGGAATCTGAAATTTCGATCTTCATCAAAGTTGTAGCCCTGGATGTATAGTTTCATTTGAAGTTTGAATCATCTCATTTAGACTTCGAAATCTCAAATTATGACCATTTTAGTGCTCTGTGGTCAGACACAGAATTTCACCAAGAAGATCTGAATTTGCAGCAATGTTTGAGGGCCCAAACGAACTCAGATTTTTCCCCATAATATCTTTTTAAAAAGCTTGAGATGTCCACTACAACTTAAGTGAAGACTACTTTTTCATTACAAAACTCAAACATATTGAAAATTTTAATTTTTCTGCTATGGCGCGTAATACTCTCCTTTCCCGTTTTTACTCTAGTTGCTCATTCTTCTTTAGACTAAAGTCGAACCTCCGACTAGTCCTTCATAAGTGTCCTTTTAGCTTGATTTCCATTGAAATCACATCAAAATTAACATTTCCTGCAAAACCAAATATGAAAACCCGTGATATCAAAATATGCACATAATAAGGGTAAAATGGTCAAATCACTCTTAAACCTCTATAAATTAACCATGAAATTATATATGCAATTGACACTTACCAGCGACTGTGCCACTTTTACATTGATTTGACTGACATGTTTCCTAATCCAGTAGGCCAAATGCTATGTACGGTCGTGATCGTATAATGTATGGTTGTAAATTGCAAAAAAAGAACTGATTTATCTTTTTAAAACTTTGTTGAAAACATTTTTAAAAAATAATTAAAAGTAATCTAACATATAAATATTGAATATTTTGAACCTTTAAAGCAAATTATTATGTAAATTTATATGTTGGTCAATTTCAAATATGACTATGGATTAATTTGACTCGAACATAAATTTAAACACATGTTGCATCAAACCTTTTATAAACTTGCATCAATTTTAATTCAATCATATGATTAATCATGACAAGTATCTAATCAATAAAGTACAATTTTCACAACATGGCAATTCAATCAAACATGACAATCATCCAAAAAGCAAGTAACAAACAAGTATGTAAAAGACTTACTTGGATTGGTGAGAATCTTATTTTCATTTAATGCCTTACAAAGCTATTAATTCTTCATCCTTTCCTTTTGGCATCAAGACAGTCCCTACAAACACGTTCAACCATTCTTTAGTGCCCAAATTGTTTTGGGTCCAACTTGGTTAGATTGAATTCTCCATTTAGTAACTCAAACCTGTTTTATCTTAAAAAGTTTACCATTCCTAATTGCACACTTTTTAGAAATATGCCTAATGAATTTACAATGATTATATTTTAAATGTAATACACTAAGATTCTTCAAAGGTTTATGCTTTTAAACAAAATGATGGCATTCATTATAACCTAAACCTTCTCTATTTAAGCCATTTCTTTGAGAAGTTAATAATTCATCTAATCTTTTAGTTCTAATTTTATTCTTCTCAAGAATTTCATTAAAATTAGCTACTTTTATTTTTAAATCATTATTTTGTTTGGCCAAACAATCTAGCTCTTTAGCAATTACATCTTTATCATGTAAGACTATGCAATATATTTATTGTTCAAATTACACTTGAAAATCAATACCATTCTGAATACTGAGTCCCCGAGTCATAGCTCACCTCAATATATCACATTGAAAAATAAAACTAATTTCATTCAAAAACATAACGTGAAATAACAAACTTAAAACTTAAATCATAACATAATAGTATCTCTTAAAATGCCTCTTTTGTAAAACTTTATTGAACTTCGTAAGTACGGAAACTTAAACATAACATTGCTTAACGTTGTTCACAAACATAATATAAGAATTGCTTTAAAAACAATTAATTATATAACAATCCCCTAATAGAAATAGCCTCTCGCATAGCTACTCACCAAACATAAACATGCAAGGAGAAGGGATTGGAATGAGTGACGAGTCATTCAACAAGAGAAATTCTAAACCTTAACTTACTGAACCCTTAACCTTGTTATCATATTTTAAATGTCTTATATTTCTTTAACATAATTTTTAAATCTTTTCTTTAACTCCTCATCTTAATTTCTTAGGTTTGTCTTAATTTCTTTTTCCATTTAACTTAATTTCTTATTTTCTTGATCAAGCATGCTATGATATAATGACATGCTAAAATCATGTTGAAAACTATGTCTTAACCCAAAGGCTTGCTTTTCATAAAACTTAAAATTTTCATCATAAAACTTATCATAATTGATTTGAAAATTATCATAAAAAGTTACTTGTCATACTTGATCACAAGGATCGTTATAAAATCTTAAAATCATTATGAAAACTGTTATGTTGATCAAACTGATAAATATAGGGATTTGACACCCCAGCCATGTAAGATCAAAAGCTAACACACATACCAATACTCGATTTTGCTAACGAGTCAATCACTTTTTTCTAATGAATACAATGTCCTATACTAATGGATGTTGGCCCTTTCCTAACAAGAGTGGGAACCCACAAATGTCCCCTCGTATCTATCTCTAAAAGATGTCTCGGGCATCATGTTTTCTAATTTTCATAAAACATGCAATATCATACAAAACTTTTTTCTTTTCTTTATGCTGAAATTTCTTATTTTTATGGATGCCATGTTATATAAATGTTCAAATGTATCTCAATATTTACCAATTTTATCTTAATTAAATTTCTTTAATTACTTGTTGCTTAATTTTCTTCTATAGCTAACTATGTAGAGTCATGCATTCTAGAGATACATGGTCATGATTATATTCCACGCTAACGTAAAATTGGCGTGTCTTATGACCGTGTCTTACTAATACATGATTATGCTACAAAATAACAAGCAATAGCTTAACTCGTCCTTTACGCTCATGCATACACACTAATGCACAATTGTGACACCACAAAATACATATGTGTGGTCATGTATTTACTCAAACTTATAGTCGTGTGTTGTCTTTTGCTTTGACATTTATTAATCAAAAAAGCTCAAATCTCAACCAATTCTTATTAAATCAGTTCCATAACATTCTTGTCTTAGCATACACTCATATTTATTAACGAATTAAGCTAAATCATGCATAAAACACATCTAAAATCATCAATTATAGAATATTTATCATTTTCATATGATCATCTTTATCATCAATTTCATTATATATTTGTCACAACAAACATTTAATCAAGCTACTAGAATTATGTATTCATAATCAAATTCAACTTATAAAACATAATTACTTGTTATAACAACAAGATCAAACTCTAATTATGATCATCTTATCATCGTTTAATAGGTTTACACTAATCATCTCATCAAGCTTGAATTAATATATCAATAACATAAATCACACACAAAATCATATGATCTTACTTAATTTAATCATTATACATCATTACAAATTGAGATTATGCTTCATCAATGAAGAATAGAATTAAACGTCTCAAATTAAAAAAGAGTTATACTTACCTTTGTAGCTTATTAATGCATTTTCTCTCTCTAACTTGATCTTCGATGAAACTTTGGTAAAATCAATAATTAACTTGTGCTTCTAGCTCTCTATTCTTCCCTTTTTAAATGTATATAATTTTTAGTGGATTATCATAAACGAAAATTTTAAATCTCAAGCTACTTTAAATATGAGCCAAATCTTGTGAAACACGATTATGCTCCTTATGACACACGGTTGTGTGTGACGAGATATTTAAAATTTTATGCCTTTCTATGTTATATATGTGGTAGCCCCTTATATTAATACGTCTATAACCTAAAATAAAGCCAAAATAACAAATTTACCTCTATATTAATTTTAACACATTTTAAAAGAGAAAAATATCAAATACCATTTTCCTTACCAATTTTTTACCATTTACCAAAATTGAGGCCATTACAATTTTCTCCCTCATTTGAAAATTTTGTCTTTGTAAACAACTTTAAAAATATCTGTCTGAACTCAATATCAACCACCCAAGTAGTATCTTCATATTTCTTATTCATCCATGAAATTTTAACTAAAGGTATCTCCTTATTTCTCAATGACTTAATTATCTATATAAAATCATCACTAGTTGCTTCTAATAACTCAAATTATTTGCCAGCTCCATACCATGTACCTCTAATAATTGAAACGGATCACCCATATATTTTCTTAGTAAAGATACATGAAATGCGTTATGAATCTGATCCATACTAGCAGATAATGTTAGTCTTTAAGCCATATTATCAACTCTCTCCATGATCTTATATGAGCCAATATAATGTGGATTTAATTTATCTTTTTTGTCAAACCTAACTACTCTCTTATAAGGAGTAATTTTTAAAAATACCTTATCACCAATCTAAAAACTCCACATCTTTATGCCTTTTATCTACAAAACTTTTTCGTCAATCCTAGATTTGCCTTATATATTGTCTAATCAATTGTATCTAATCAATCATCCTCTGAGTCATCTCAAACCTTAATGTTTGATCTAAAAAATTTTTCTCACCAATCACATCTTAATAAAGAGGTGATCTATATTTTCTACCATACAAAGCTTCATACATAATTGTCTAAATAGTCGACTAACAATTGTTATTGTAAGTAAACTAAAAGGCAACAACTTAACCTAGGTAATTTTATAATCCATACAACAAGCTTCTAACATATTCTTTGGAACTTGGTTAGTCTTTCTATCTTACCATTATTCTATGATGATAAGTTGTATTGAAACTCAACCAAGTATTCAAAGATCTATACAAACTTTAAAAAAGTAGACATAAGTCTCAAATCACAATATGAAATAATAGTATTAAGAATACCATGTAATTTGATAATTTCTCTCATATAGATCTATCATAACTGATCCCCTTACATACAATCCTTGATAGGCAAAACGTTAACTGGTCAACAATTACCCAAAGACTATTATAACCCTATTGCATTTTAGAAAACATTACTACAAAATCTATAAAAATACTCTCTTGTTTCTACTATTGTATACTCAACAATTGTAACAACCCCAAAGTCTTTGATGCTCTTGCTTATGTGATAACAAGGCAAACATTTAGTTACCAACTCAATTATATCTCACACCAAAGCCCTGGTTTGAGATCTTGATACATTTTAATGCTTCTTGGGTGGGTTGAATAGACTACATTGTAAGCCTCTAACAAAATCATTTGTCTCAAACCCCTATCTTCTAGAACACAAATCCTATCTCTATATTTCAAAACACCATATTTGACTATAAAACCCTTAATCTCTAATTTTTTGAATCATTTCCTAAGACCATATATCAAATAACTACTTAACCTGAGTCTCATCTAACAAAATAGACTCAATTTGTAACCTTAAGAATTTTATTGTAACAATCTCAATCAACTCTCTACAAATCTCACATTAAATCACTCTTTGAATAGAAACCCTAGATAACACCATTTTTCTAATCAAAACATCTTCTATTACATTAGTTTTACCTGGATAATATTTAATCTCATAGTCATAATCTTTAACCAACTCTAACCATCTATGTTGCCTTATGCTAAGCTCTTTTTGGGAAAATAATTACCTCAAACTATAATAATATGAATAAATTTTACACTTAACACCATGCAAATAATGCCTCCAAATTTTCAATTCAAAAATAGTGGCCATTAACTTTAGATCATGAATAAGACACTCAGTTTTAACTTTTTTAATTGTCTAGAACTATAAGCTATCATCATACCCTATTACATCAATACAACCCTTATACTATAATAAGAAACATTAGCATAGATATCATACTTTAAACCTTCCATAGGCAATGCTAATACTAAAGCACTAGTTAACCTATTTTTTAACTCTTAAAAACAAGTCTTATAATATTTTTCTCAAGCCATTCGAATGAAACGTCTTTTCTAGACAATCTTGTAAGCAACCAAGCTAGCTTGGAAAATCCCTTAACAAACCTTTGATAATATCCAGCTAAACTTAGAAAACTCCTAACCTCTTTAACCATCCTAAGCCTCCACTAACTCAACACAACCTCAACCTTACTAGGATCCATTGAAATACCATCAACTAGAACCATATGACCTAGAAATGTCACTCTATCTAACTATAACTCAAACTTGAAAAATTTAGCATACAACTGTTTGTCCCTCAATCTTTATAACACCACTCTCAAATATTGCTTATGTTTCTATCTACTTCTTGAGTACACCAAACTATCATTGATAAAAACTATTAACAATTTATCTAAACAATCATAAAACATTCGATTTATCAATTCTATAAACATAGTAAGAACAATAGTTAAACCAAATGACGTCGTCGCAAACTCATAATGACTATTTCTAGTTCTAAAAACGATCTCAAACACATATTTATTAATAATAGGAACTTGATGATATGAGACCTCAAATCGATTTTAGAAAACATCATCATTGTTTTCAAGTGATCGAACAAATCATCAATCTTAGGCAACTATAATATATTTTTAATTGCCACCTTATTTAACTCTTTATAATCAATACACATTCTTATAAATTTATTCTTTTTCTTAACAAATAGGTTTATAGCTCCCCAAGAAGAGTGATTCAGTTTAATAGAACCCTTATCCAACAACTCTTTAAACTAATTTTTCATTGTAACTCAACTAGAGATATTCTATACGATACCTTAGATATAAGCATTGTATTAAAAATTAACTTAATATTGAAATTCATTTATCACTCTAAAGCCAAACCCAAAAGATTTTCTAAAAACACATTTGAAAACTCTCTTATCACTGATACATCATTAACACCAAGAATTTTCTCATCTCAACAAATAATATTAGCTGAAAACCCAACACCATCTTTACTTAACATTTTTTTGGCCTTAATACTTAAAATCATCATACTCTTAATCCTATCCTCATAAAAAACAAACTCATCACAATTACTTAAATAAATGGAACTTTCCTCATTCTATAATCAATTTCGACATCATATTTACCTAAGAAATCTATTCTTAGAATTATATCAAAATTAGATATCTCTATAATATTCAAAACAACCATTAGAGTCATGCCCTAATTAAACAATGACTGCCTCAACAATATTAGATCATTCACCACTGTACTACCGTATGACAACTCAATACTAATTTTATGAGCAACTACTATAAGATTGAAACTTTATATGTCCACTTACTTTTAGCAACAAAATAATTTGTAGCACCAAAATCAATTAAAACAAATAAAGAAGAGTTTTGGTAAAGCAATCAACCTATGATTGCCAATGGATTAGCCTTAGCTTACTCTTACAACAATGTAAATACTCAAGTATTTCCACCTTCTTGAGTAATCCTTGCACAACCTCTAGAAAGACAATCTACTACCTGATGACATGGTTGCCTGTACTTAAAACAATTATTTTAACCTATTAAGCACTCATTAAGATGTTTCTTTTGATATTTAGCACAAGCATAAAACTTTACTTGGGCATTTTTACAACCTTTATAAGTTTTTTACTCTTACCTTTATTTTTAACAAACATACCTCCAATCTCAAAGCTCTCCCTAATGTCTTATTATACCTTTAAGGTAGATGTACACCAATCATCATATCTCTCATAATGGTTGAATGCAAACAATGCATAAATTTTTGTACCTTACCCTTATTTATACTAACCAATTTAGGGCATACCTCGTTAGGGAATTAAACCGAGTAACATACTCCTTAACAAAGTTACTCCCTTAAGTCAACTCAATAAACTTTTATACTCCAGCATAAGTCAAGTTAGCACTCATAAACTCAATATCAAACATCTTTTATAACTACCAGCTTAACCTTGATGCATATACAGATATCTTAGCTAGGTTCCACCAAATTCTATTATCTCCTTATGAAGATATACATCATATTGAATTTTTTCTCCATTATTCATCCTAAATAGACTCATCACATTCTTCATTGACTCATCCACTCCTCAACCACCTCTAGATCCTCATAACCATTAAATTTCTATGACTGATGAATTACTAGCAAACTATAAATAGAATGCAACCTATCTTACAAAGAATATAAAGAATTGACAATATCCTCTTTATAACTTCACCTCAATATCCTCTTAACTATCAGTTTTTAATCTCTACCTCTCAATACATCTTTAATGATTTCCTTCATATCAATAATACTCAGACTAGCTTGAACTATAGATGATTCTTTTGTCATACCATATGCAAATCTATCAGAACCCTTACTCTCAACTATATCCTCTCTCAATTGGGAAGGATGCACATGCGTATTTCCCTTAATTTTTTAAATTTTATTAACAACAGTTAATTTTAATTATAATCATACTAAATAAGAATTTATATTCACAATGAGTAAGCGATGACAAACATTTTCTATCAAGAAACTAATTCAAAATCATAAATCAAAATGCAATTTTAAAAATAATGAAATTCAAAACAATTTGACCTTAAAAATACTTGAAAAATATTTTCTAATAATTTTTCCAGAATCTTACTTGGTATAAACTAATGTAATATATTTTTTGTTCAAATTACACTTGAAAATTGATATAATTTTGAATACAGAGTCTTTGAGTTATAACTTAACTCAATATAACATATTGAAAAAAAAAAAAAACTATTTTATGCATAAACATAATACGAAATAATAAACTTAGAGCTTAAACCATAACATAAACATATTTTTGAAAATGCCCTTTTATTAGCTTCATAAATATAGAAACTTAAATATAACATTTCTTAAAATTGTTCACAAACATGAAATCACATATACAAGAATTGCTTTGAAAATATTAAACTATATAATATTCCTCTGATAGCACAGCCTCTCGCATAGCTACTTATCAAACATAAACTTATAAGCAGAAGGGATTGGAATGAGTGATGAGTCACTCAACATGCAAAATTTTTAACCTTAGCTTACTTAACCCTTAGCCTTGATATCATATTCTAAATGTCTTATATTTCTTTAACATAATTCTTACATATTTTCGTTAACTTATCATCTTAATTTCTTAGGTTTATATAAATGACATGCAAATATCATGTTGAAAACTATGCCTTAACCTTGAAAGCTCGTTTTTCATAGAACTTGTCTGAAATTTTTATCATAAAACTTATCATAATTGATCCAAAGATCATCATAAAAACTTACTAGTCATAACTGATTGTAATACTATGATATTTTATTTTTATTATTATTATTATTTTGTAAATAAAATATCATCATAATACAAACTTACTTAATTTTAAATTATACTTGTACGAAATTCAATTCATAAATCATCACATTGTTATATTTCTGAAATACCTTTAGTATTAATCATATGCAGAATTGAAAAATATTTACAAGTCATGAGTCATAAAGTTGTTTTGAAATATCAGCTATATTAACATAAAATGTACATAAAACATAAACTGATACATGAACTAAAGCATGAAACTAAACATGAGCTAATAACATCTGTACATAGTTTTAAGATGTGATAGCCTCTTAAATGCAGCTACCTAAAAACTAAGAAATGAAACCTACAAGGAAAAGGAATTAGAATGAGTGACAAGTCATTCAATAAGCATATTCTTAAACCTTCATATATGATCGTTGCCTTGAAATCTTATCTTAATATCTTAATTCTTAAATCTTTTACTTCTTAATGACTTGGTTCTTAAGTTATATTTTATCTTAATACTCTTATGTCTTTCTTGATATCTTTCAAATCTTATCTTAATTCTTTTCTCTTAACCATAGATGCTATGACATGTATGTCATGCTAAAACCATGCTAAAAATATGACTCGGCCCATTGAATTTTTTTTTTCCTTAAAACTTTCTTGAAAACTACTTTCAAAAAAACTTTCTCATTCGATTTAAAGATCTCATCTAAAAACTTATCTTGATCGATCTGAAGATCTCATAGAAAAATTTTCTTAAATTTTCATAAATCATCATAAAATACTTTTGTTGATCAAACTAATAGAACACAAGGATTCGACATCTTGGCCATATAAATTCAATCTAATCCTATCTGATGCATAACCAGCACTTAATTTTTAATGAGCTTAGTTCAAAGGCAATGTCTAATTTCTAATAGATATTGGTGTTTCAATTTTTAATGGGCTTGCAAACTCATAAGTGCCCTTTCTAGTTCACCCTTAAAGAGATGCCTAGAACATCAATCTAAAGATCATCAAACATGTAAAACTATTCCATTTTTTTCCTAAAACATTCTATCAACATGTCATGTCATGTCATGAAATGCAAATTATTCTTTACATCTTATTTCTTACATTATTGTTACATTTATGGCTTAATAATATTATTTTTAATTTCTTAATAACTTTTATTCTAAATTCTTATTTCTTAAGGTTTGATGCTTTGTTTCTTAATTTGCAAATAATTGTTTATTAAATTTCTTAATAATTGTTAAAATACTTAATTTCTTAATATACCTGTCCTTAATTTTCTTAAAGATTTATTTATTAAATTTCTATTCTGTGCTATTGTACAGTTGTGCCTTTTAAATTTCATACTACACATGAAATTGACATGTGTATATGACCATGACTCAACATCTCATGATTGTGCCACTAATGGGACTTCCACCACACTATACGATTGTGCATGCTTCATATGCACAACCATGACATTGCAAATATGATTACACGATTGTATGTTATTACATTCACGATAGTGCATTATGCTCTGCACCTCTATGATCTTAGCCAAACAGGCATTGATCCTTATCATTCTATAACTAAGTCTCAACATACAACATTTTAAAGCATGTACACAAATTAAACATGAATTACAGTATCAAAATGTAACACTTGATCACAAATTCATCATTATATCATCATACATATCTTCATATCTTCATTCAAGATTCAAAACTTCCTAATTATGATTCTACTTTAATTCTTTGTATTTAATTCAAATAAATATCATCAATATTCACAGATCTAAGAAAGATACTTACTTGAGAGTAGCTTCCAACAAGATTTATACATAACATATTCATTTCATGTTTGATTAACCTAGATCTAAATATTTCACGCATAAACAATTAGTTTGGTTTAAATTTCTTGTTAATTAACATCAATCAAGCTTTATTAACATCTTAGTCATGCTTTATCATCAATATAGTAAAGATCAAACATGAATAGCACATATAACAATATCAAACATAGTATTCAAATTAAGAATACACTTACTTGAATATTGATGAACATATTTTCTCTCTCTAAATCATTCTTTAATCACCAACTCAGCTCAAGCTCTCTTTCTACTCCTTGATCTCTCAACCCCAGAATATAAGTTTTGAAAAATTGAGAACATAATGAAATTTGAATTAAAAACCTACTTTATATAGTAGTGTCAAAATACAATCATGCACAGTCATGCACACTAAAGTTTACGATCATGAATTATTAAAATTTAAAATTCTCCCACCTTTTTATATTGTACACATGGCAACTCCCTAAGTTGACACATGTATGAGCCAAAATAAAGCTAAAATACCAAAATAACCTTAAAAAACCATAAAACTCACTTAACCTTACCAAAATACTTAAAATACCATTAAAACTCACCTAATTTACCATTTTTGAAAATCTGGACATTACAATTCTTTACCACACCAAAGGTATTTGAAAGGTTAGTCCAAAAGGGGATTATGCGACTGTTAGCACCAAGGACACTGCCTAATCCTTTACCAACTGGTTATAATACAACATTATATTATTAGTTTCATCAAAGTCAGGGGCACAACACTGATAAATGTGAAAGATTAAAGTACGAGGTCCAGGACCTCATTCATAATGGAAAATTTAGTGATCCTAATAAGCACTCAAATATGAGAAATAATCTCTTACCTAAACACGAGATTTCACCTCTACCTAGGTTGGACATGATTAGGTTGAGGGATATATGTGAAGATGAAAATGATTGACAAATGGGTCAGTTTAGACAATAAGGGCCCAAGTAACATATGGAATAAGGAGGATGAGGAAGAAGAGAATGAGAAGAAAGTCTCTTATGTGACAAAGAGCACTATAGCTTACAAAAAAGATAATGAGCAAGAGAAAGAAAAGAAGAGAGAGCTAGAGAGAGAACAAGAGAGAAAGGGAATGATGATAGTTGAACCTGAAGAGGACAGGCTTACAGAGTAGCTTTAGAAGACCCAAGCAAGGGTCACTATATGAGAAATGTTAATGTGCTCTAAGAAGCATCAATTAGCCATGAAGGCAACTTTAAAAGCTATAACAGTATCTACTACTTTGACATCAGAAAAGCTAATAAAAATGGTAACTTTTAAGAAGAAGGATGTTATCAATTTTTCCAATAAGGAATTGTCTACCAAAAGGAAAAAATCACACAAAGGCTCTTCTATATTCAAGCAATAATTCGGGGCTATAAATGTTCTTTCATGATTATGGATAATGAATCGGTAATCAACTTATATCATTTTCTATTGAGACTAAATAATATTTCCAATATTAATATTTCATGAGATACATTTAAAATTACCTTTAACAATCTTAACATGTAAATATTGCAAGAAATGAATATATCAGACAACAATAATTATAACTTAGAATTCCTATAAGCTACACCTTATAGGAATTCTTAGTGTATCACCATTAACTTGCCTTTGGGTAGAGAAAGTGACATGCTATTAGGGTCCCAAACATAAGGTTATAAAAGTCATAATGAAAGCCTTGAGAATATATGATTTTCGAAATAAATATCCCCTTTGGATGAATAACTTTTCTCGACCACTATTAATCCTCTATTTAATAGAAAAACACATGTTAATTGAATGAAAACAACCATCTTTAGGTGAATTGAAATTCATTTGCAACTAGTGCATTCCCTAGATAGCACATTGTAATTGAACAACATCAACTACATTTTGGTGAATTGAACTCATTTACAACCAGTGTGTTCCCCATAAGTAACCTTATGCAACTGTCAATCTTAACTCATATAATAATCCCCTTTAGGTAGGAAATTACATGTACTATGACTAACTAATGTATTATTACTGAATGAAAGATTTCACGAGTTTCAATGGATATATCACTTTGACGATTATCATTCTAACAATTCACATTTTTTTAATCATGATACAAGAAAAGGAAAATTGCCTTAGTTTGGACTTCATGAGATGTGAAACCTTTATTATCTCAAAAAATCTTTAAATTGTTGCATCTAACCCAGTGAACAATAATAATCTTAACTTAATATGGTAATTAACCACATACAACAGAATTGATAACTAAAATTTATCAATATAGTACTTTATGCTATAATATTTATTTAAAATTAAAATTTTCTCTAAATGGAGTTTTATAACCATGACACACGCCTCTAAGCACCACCATAAGCCCTTCACATGTGCTTATATGGAGCTGTAAGTCCTTCATGCACTTCATGATTGTTGCTTGCCTTTTGTACTTTATAGTGTACTTTCTTAACCGTTTAATGTATTCTCACATGAGATCACATTTCTTTATTGTGATTCATACATCACTTTAGAATTTTTGTATGTTTAAAATCTATCTTATATAAAACCATGCATCTAATAACATCATTGAAAACATATTCATTCACATACGTATGTGCCACAAACCTTCAGTGTTGATATGCACCAAAATTTTTCATTATGGGTTCTCATGCATATCCAAGACCACTTCATGCACCATCCAAAGCAAATACATGGCACTATATCAATCTTACATACTCACATAACCTATTACACCTTACATGACCATTATATATGCTCACATGTGCTATAAGAGCATATCCACACTCTAACATGTGCTTTTATATGCCTTCACACACTTTCACACACCTTTGGATCCCATTCATATGACAGTGCATGCCTAGGATGGTCATTACACATTGTAATGCTTCTCCAAGTGCCTTGCATGTACCAAAACAATTTTTCACATGCCTTTACATGCCATTTTAAGGTCTCTGCATGTGCCCATATGTGTCAAGCATCCCTTTGCCTGCATACATGGTTTCACACAATAGGAATTGGGTCCTTCTAATCTGATCAATTTGACCTAGACATAAAACTTAGTTTTCTAACTTGATTTAACTTTGACTAGGTCAACTATATCCATTTAACTTGATGGGTTAGACTTTTATGTTTTCCCAACCTAAATTTAACATGCAAAATCAGAAAACCCTAATTACGATTTGTGATGTTGATGACTACTCAATTCATGTCTCTTATCATCCAAGGGTATGCTTTGAGAGGGGAACCAACAATTGACTAATTTCGATAACTTTGTTAGTGGTTTCTCACTATTTTTGAGCCAAATTCATGAAAAAGGTTGT
The DNA here is from genome assembly GCA_026122585.1 of Anacardium occidentale. Lineage (NCBI taxonomy): Eukaryota > Viridiplantae > Streptophyta > Magnoliopsida > Sapindales > Anacardiaceae > Anacardium > Anacardium occidentale. The sequence goes on along the minus strand of JAJEJH010001085.1, from coordinate 17,842 downwards.
CACAGTCCATGATCATTCATACCACTACTGCTAGTTTTTTATAGCTTACTCATGTTTGAATAGTTCTTTGATCACCCAAGAATAGGCTTGAACACATGGCTTCCACTAGAAGTGGCTCATTTTGCTCTAATTTTGATGGTTTTTTTTCGCTTTTCCTTGCAATTTTCATGTCTAATTTTAGGTAAAATTGATGATGAATCATAAAATTGAATTCACCAAAGTGATTGACATTAAAGATACAAGATTATAGATGTATAAATTTTTATTTCAAAGTTTAATATCCTAGTTCAAAATTCAAATTGGATTTAACCATATACCCTAATTTTGAATTTTCAATTCTTGATTCGTAATTAACAAACCCTAATTTCATATTTTGTTTCTAATTTAGAATTAATATATCCTTATTTTAGTTTCAAAATTTCAAGTTCTATAAGCTATCACGTCCCACTTTGATACCATATGTAAGAATTTAATTTACATGAGCTGGATAAATAATCGTCAATCTTAATCCACAGAACCTATGCATAGACTATAGAATAATGAATAAAAGCATTATTTTAGGGTTTATAGGAATACCAAAAATTCAACACAAGCTAAAATTGTAATGATACTGAAATATCTATACCAAAGTGGTTGGTCTTCCGCCCTAGAAACTTTCCTATATAACAACTCTCAATAGGTTAAGTTATATTGAATTAGATTTTAGGGCGAAGACCTAGCTAATATATTAGTAGGTCAATAGGTTTCCTATCAAGGATCCAATAAACCTTAAAACTCATATTAATGTTATCTATCTAAATTAATAAAACCCATAAAGTTTATTAGACCACTTATATTGATCACTTTTTAGTCCAAACAATTAATTTACTAGACCATTTAAATTTACCTGTTTTATTAAAAACAAAACCTAACTAACGTTAGCCCATTTAATTTTTCTAACATTTTATCACCGTAAACACCAACAAGAGGCTGGTTTATTCCATTTGCAAAGAGCTTGTGCTTCTTGTTAGAATCAAAAACAAAAAGCAATATCATACTAACAACTAAGATTGCTCTCTACCAGGTAGAAGCCATTCATTATTCAATTTTTACACAAAGCAAAGTTACTTCAATTTCAACCATCAAGACTTTGAAATGTCTTTGCAGTATCTCTCAGTACTCAAAGTGGGGCCTTTTCACTGTCCCAAAATGTTCAAAGTATTTTGATTATTGTAAACCGGTAGGACCACCTTGATTGATATACTTTAGGATGAACCTTCTTTGTAGGGTTAGATTTGAATCGCATCAAATACAAAATATATATATATATATATATATATGTTTATATTCAATTTGTTTATTATGAGTTTGATTCATGTTTATGTTTGCATTCGTTAAATTTTTATATAGTGAAGTTCAGATTTGAGTTTGCGTTTGAGAGTTGAGTTCGCACTTAGTTCATATTTGTGTTCGATTCATACGATTTGTATTTATATTTATAAAAAATTATAACAAATATAATATAATTAAAATTTTTAATTTAAATTTGGATCGTATTTGTATTTGATTCGTACAATTTATATTCGAACTTATATTCACAAATTTTCAAAATTATAATTCATATAATATTTATGTTCAGATTTAAATCGTTCATTTTAAATTTATTTAAATTGAATTTAAAAATATATTCAAATATATTCAAATTAAGCCCGAATTTACAAACACATTCTCTGAGAGTGAAATTCTTGGTAAGAATTGGCATCAGACGCAAGTGAGTCAGTATTTTTATAATAGTAAATTATTTATTCGCTTTAAGAATGTTTTTGATTAAATAATTAATTAGTTTTCGTCTCTTTGAGACCCTACTTTTAGATTACGAAAAGCTACCCGACTGCATTGTTTCAACAGCTAATATGAGTTTGTATTACAAAGTATTCTCAAGTCTCAGTGTTGCTGAATTATTAATCTAGTGCTACAACTTCAGGAATAAGAAGATTTAGTTACACAAACGATGAGACACAGTTTGCATGGTTGGTCTGGACTGTGGATTTACATCCAAGCATAAGAAGGCCACATCCATGATGGAAATCAGTTTGTTCTGCACTTCCAGGGAGGGAAATGGAAGCCTTGGATCGAACATATCATCAAGCTCAATGTTCATGTTGGCAGATGGACCTGAAAAATTGGAGATAATATCTCCAGGATGCTTCCCTTGGATCACTTCTAATGCCAACACTCCAAAGCTATAAACATCACATTTCTCAGTCACCTTCATTGTGTAAGCTAGTTCTGTGAAGTGAAAGATATATTTAATCTCAGTATCATTGTATATTTGATAAGGGTACTCTAAAACGAGACTGTCAAAATTTTATACCTGGTGCAATGTATCCATATGTGCCTGCAAGTTGAGTCCAATTGGATGAATCCAGCTTGAGAAACTTAGCAGTTCCGAAATCTGAGACATGAGCTTCAAATTCCAAATCGAGCAACACGTTCTTGCTTGATATGTCACGATGAACAATTGGTGGGAAGCAATCATGGTGCATGTAAGACAAAGCATGTGCAACACCTTTTATGACATTCACTCTCTTACTCCAATCCAACACCACTGCTTCTGCTTCATTGCTAAGAGTTGTTGCCAGGCTACCCCTTTCGAGATACTCGTAGACTAAGAATGAGTGTCGAGAATGTAAACAAAAACCAAAAAATTTTACGATATTTCGATGTCTTATCTCTGTCAATGCTCTTATTTCGCTCAGAAACTCCTTTTGATGGGCTATATCACCCGTATACATAGAGTGGATTTTTTTAACTGCTACAGTATTACCCGGTGACAACTCGGCTTTGTAAACACTTCCATGACCGCCTTTCCCAACGAAGTGACTGGCATCAAAATCCTTTGTTGCTGCTATGATTTCTTCATACAGCTTTCTTCCTTTAAAAGTTGATATCGAAAGCAATTCTCCATTCTTCATGGCACTTTCTTGATTGTGAGAGCCTCTCTTCACTCTTCTGGATCTAATATGTATACAGATCACCACAATCGAAAGAACAAGAGCTCCAAGAAGAAGGAAAATAACTACAAAAATGATTTTCCAACCCTTGTGCGGGCCATGTTTTACGGGTCTGCAAGGTCGCGGACCTCTGACATCACCGCACAAGTCTTTGTTCCCTTGTAATTCTTCTATGGAAGCATTTCGAAAGGCTGAGTTGTTGGGAATCGGAACCTGTAACATATTGTAGGATATATCAATACTCAACAGGTGCATCTTCTCAAATTCTCCAGGAATGAAACAAGAGAAGCAATTGTGGGAGATATTAAGATTCTGCAGTGTCTCTAAATCACAGATTTCAGAGGGTATCTCTCCACTAAGGAAGTTATGACTCAAATCTAGATCTATCAGCTGATTTAGTTTCCCCAACTGCGGTGGAATTTCTTGGGTAAACTGGTTGTTGCTCAAATTCAAGTAATAGATTTTCAACAAGTTCCCAAGAGTTGCAGGGATTGACTTGCTCAACTTGTTTGAGGACAAATCAAGACGAGTAATATCCGTGAGTGATCCAATCTCCAGAGGTATAGCACCAGAAAGTTGATTCCCATTCAAAATCAGCTCTTCCAGTAGACTCAGTTTTCCAAGTTCTTTTGGAATCTCTCCAACCAGAAGATTAGAAGAAAGATAGAGTCTACCTAGTTGAGTTAAGTTTCCAAGCTCAACTGGTATGCTGCCGGTAATATGATTCTCTGCCATCTTCATGGTGTTTAATTTTGGACACTTTCCCCAGTCAGGCGAAATTTCACCTTGAAAATTATTGCGGCTGAGATCTATATGTTCTAGCTTTGGATACACTCCAAAATCTTCAGATATATTTCCAAGAAGTTTGTTTCCTTCCATTCGAAGTCTTTTTAGGCTCGTGCAGTTTCTCAGGCCTTTGGGAATTGGACCGAAAAAATTGTTGTCAAAGACAGTGAAATTCTCCAGAGAACCACCAACGCATATATTATGGGGTAAGTGACCAGTGAAGTGGTTGCTGTCTAATTCCAAAGCAATGAACCTTATGAATCCAATTTCTTGGGGAATGGCTCCAGAAAGATTGTTTTGTCGAAGGTATAAAATCTGTAAGTCGTGCAGATTTTTTAAGGAATCAGGAACAGAACCACTGAGTTGATTTTGGCTTAACTCTAATTGAACAAGGTTTTTCAGATTTCCTATTTCAGTCGGAATAAAGCCTGACAGTCTATTAAGGTATAAATGAAGACTTTTCAGGTTTTTCAAGCCACCTAGGGACGCTGGAATAGAACCTGAAAGATTGTTGGTATGAAGACTAAAATGGAAGAGAGACTCCAAATTTCCTATTTCCTGTGGAATGGAACCAGAAAGTTGATTGCGGAACATGTACAACACGGTTAGTTTTCTTAGTTTGCCAAAAGTGGCAGGGATTGTACCTGTTAAGCTATTGGTATCCAAGAAAAGTTTAAGTAAATTAGAGAGGTTTCCCATCTCTGGAGGAATTGAACCCGAAAGTGAATTTTTAGCAAGAGATAACCAAGCCAAGTTGCTCAAATTTCCCAAAGTAGTAGGAATTGAACCCTCCAAACCGTTACTGTACAGATCAAGTTCCCTAAGAGAATTTAGCTGTCCTATTTCTTTAGGAATCGATGAAGCATTCAGTTGATTCTCAGCCAGATGGAGGATCTGCAGATGAGTTAGGAGACCAATTTCAGTTGGTATCCTCCCAGAAAACTGATTAGTTGACAAGTCAAGATACTTCAGTTTGGAAAGATTACCAATTTGTGAAGGGATAACTCCGAAGAGTTCATTTATGCTTAGATCAAGATATGCAAGATGAGGAAATGATGAGAATGCCAATTGATCGAGCGTGCCTTTTAAATTTGCAGAAGACAAATTCACTCTGTGGACGCTTCCAGCATGGTCGCAAGAAATTCCAAACCAGGAACAATGGTTAATTTTGGTTGCATGTTGAGTGGAATTGTTGCTGGCATTAGGATAAAGTGTCCACGAAGAGAGGACAGAATGGCTCTGGGTTTGAAGGGTGGCTTTCCATTTGAGAAGTGCCAGTGCTTCTTGCGTAGAATTAAATGCAGCACTGAGTTGAAGATGTAGCAGAACAAAAAAGATAAAGAAAACAAGGGAGAGTTTATTGAAGGATGAGAATGCCATTGCTTAAACTAGTCAAGTTTGTGCAGTGCATGCAGAGCCTCATTCGGAACTCCATATTTATAAACGGAAATTGGAAGTCTCAAACCTTTGAAAGTGTCAATGCACCATCTTTCACTACAGGTTTTTGTTGTTATTTCAGTCATCTATATGTTTCATACAACTGTCTTTGATAGGAACTAAATAATCTTGTTCATTACTTGACAAGGAAAAAGAAGTCTAGGATATTTACTGGTCTATCAACTTTGACACAAAAAGCTTTAGCTGGTGGGCACAAGTAGTATGGTAATTAAACGGGTGCTTGGATGATCTTCAATTATAGAACAAAAACGTTTTCACGACTTGACTTAAAATACATGCTTCGTAAGTAAACAGATGCTTTCACGGCCTTCAATTCAGGCTATAAAAACGCTATATCAAGTGAAGTCATTCAAAGTCTTTGTCTTGTACTGGGCATTTTCGAAGCACATGCTTGACAATGCTTTAGGATGACTATTAGGAGTTATATTACTTGCATGGGCCCCTGGATCAAAGTCTCTAGACATTTGTCTCTACATTCTTAACTTTTCTCCAACGTCATTGACCTGGCTAATTTTATGCAACACCACAAATGTTGCCTTCAAGGACTTGCAAGGTTTAAAATCATTATCCCCCAACTAAGGTCTTCGTCTTGGACCGCATGTATTTTCATGAGTGCTTGTTTAAACATTATTATCGAAAAGTTTTTAACTTAGTTTGCCCTAAACCATTATATAAAAAATGTATCATAGTATCTATAAATCACTTAGATTATAAGGTCATGAATATAATGTTTATAGTCTCGATACAATATAATACTGAAATGTTTTTAAGTAAAGGTTTGCAATTAAATGAATGCAAAATCTTTATTTTATGTCCATCATCGACCTTTTCTATTTTTTATTCACAAAATTTAAACAATCACTTTTTATGTCATTTCTAATTTGTAAAATATCAAAGATAAGGGATGAGTCATGATGGAAATGATGGTCTGAAATGGATAAAATGAATAATTAGAAAACTTGAGGTTACAGTAGATACTAAATTATTAGTAATGATGGAAATGATGGTCTGAATGATGACTAAGATGAAGGTAAAAAAAGAAAATCAAAGAAACAAGTGAGGCTAAAGCTCACGAGAGGGAAGATAGGGAACATAGATTCTTTAATTTTAAGGAATACATGAGAGCTAAAAGGAAGAAGAGAGTAGCCTAAGAGAAGTTTCAGTAAAGATACCAATGTCCAAAGAAGAGAAACTATTTAAATAAGTTAAACAATTGCAAGAGGCGGTTGAGAGACTGTGGGCATTAAATTTGAGTTAGATGATATAGTTATTCCAGTGGATCAAAAATTGTCGCAAAAGTTTAAAATGTCAAACTTAAGCAAATTTGATGGGACGGGGGATCCTAAAGCCCACTTGAGGTACTATGTCATAGTGATGATAACCATTGACTTATCGAAAGGTCAAATTATTGCCTTATTCCCTTTGTCACTCGAAAGGGTAGCCAACACTTGGTATTATACCTTGGGGAAAGTAGAGAAGTCATATTGGTATGAACTAGGAGAGAGATTTCTATTGCAGTATTCCTATAATACTACCTTCAATATAACTATCCGAGATCTAGAAATAACCAAGCAGAAGGGAAGCAAATTATTTGTTGAATTCCTTATGAGATAAAGAGTAAAGACTGCCACAATGGTGAACCAACCAATTGAGAAGGAACAAGTAAAGATTATGATGAAAAACCTATTGTTAGTGTACTACAAGAAGATTTGCTACTTTCCAATTTCTGCTTTTGAACAATTTTACAATGTTGGGGTGCAAATTTAGGATGCTTTGGTAGTTCAAAAAAAAAAAATAATTTCAAATAGTTTGATATGAATAAAAAGAGAATGGGTCAGTCGAGTTTTGTACTAACAATACTATAGATGTTAGTTTGATTTTACAATTATGTTTTTCCAACTTTAATATGTCGTTTTCAAGGGTATTTGAGAGGTTAGCCCAAAAGGGGATTATGCGACTGCTAGGACACTGCCTAATCCTTTACCAGCTGGTTATAATACAACATTATATTATCAATTTCATCAAAGTCAGGGGCACAACACTGATAGACACGGAAGATTAAAGTACGAGGTCTAGGACCTCATTCATAATGGTAAATTTAGTGATCCTAATAAGCACTCAAATATGAGAAATAATCTCTTACCTAAACATGGGATTTCACCTCCACCTAGGCTGTACATGATTGGGTTGGGGGATATATATGAAGATGAAAATGATTGACACATGGGTCAGCTTAGATGATAAAGGCCCAAGTAACATATGGGATAAGGAGGCTGAGGAAGAAGAGAATGAGAAGAAAGTCTCCCATGTGACAAAGAGCAGCATGGCTTACAAAAAAGATAAGGAGCAAGAGAAAAAAAAAAAAAAGAGAGCTAGAGAGAGAACAAGAGAGAAAGGGAATGATGATAGTTGAACCTGAAGAGGATAGGCTTACAGAGTGGCTCTAGAAGACCCAAGCAAGCGTCACTATCTGGGAAATGTTAATGTGCTCTAAGAAGCATCAATTGACCATGAAGGCAGCTTCAAAAGCTATGACAGTATCCACTACGTTGACATTAGAGGAGCTAATAGAAATGGTAACTTTTAAGAAGGAGGATGTTATCAGTTTGTCCAATAAGGGATAGTCAACCAAAGGAAAAAACCACACAAAGGCTCTATATATTCAAGCAATAATTGGGGGTTGTAAATGTTCTTTCATGGTTGTGGACAATGAATCGGTAATCAACGTATGCCTGTTGAAGGTATTAAGCAAGTTGAGAAAGATAATAGCTAATCTGTGACTATCTAGAGTAGTGATTCGGGTATATGACTTAAGCAAGAGAGAAGTGATCGAAACTTTTACTGAGAAGGTTATAATAGTTCGTGTATCCCTGGAGGAAAATTTGTGGTCACAGGCATCCCATCGTCATTTTCACTATTGTTGAGAAGAAGTTGGTTTCATTTGTTGGGACGAGTCCCATCGACCCTCTACCAAAGAATCAAGTTCCCATATGAGGATAGGGTGGTCACGATTGAGCCAATTAGGATTTTGAAGTGGTAAAGGTATGAAGTGAGCCGCCGATACTAAGAGGATTTTAGGTTAATGTGATCAACTTTGAGAAATATAGTCCAACTGTATTGGAGTATAGTTTTAAGAGGGTCTAGCATTTAACGTTTAAAGTTTAGAATTGAGTTTTTACAGTGTCTTGAGCATTTTTAGGAGTCCATGCAGCCATAAATTGCAAATTAAAAGGGATTTCACAGATATGTTTTCCATTTTTCCACTGAGTTTTGATTTTACAATGAGTGAAATACAAGCTGAAATGAAGGTCACAAAATGTTCTAGCAAACAAGAGGACAAATCAAATCTGGATGTCACATTTTACCTGTCTTTTCTAGACTCAAGTTTGCAAAAAAAAAAAACTGAATTTCATTCCATAAAACTGTATGTGAATTTAAGTGTGAAAACCAGAAACCAATCACATGTTAATATCAACATGCCTGTGTTACATCAAGAATGCCATCTAAGAAACTAAGAATGCCATCAGCTTTGAAGCAAACCTTCGAGTTTGACAGTTTGATTATCTCTCGATCAATTCGACATTATCCCATGTTTAGTTCAGTTGTGACAACTATAGTTCGACATTCTCTCAATCAACCCCTCTAAGTTTTAAACGGCAGGGGTAATGAAATTGATATTCTGAATTGAGAGAGAATAAGAATGTGATATTTTCAAGTCCGCATGGAGTGGAGTGAAGAGTTGTGCCTGTGCCTGTGCCTGCTTTGCAGCGAAGCCTTTGGGGTCTAGAATGGATTTTGGAATCTGGAATTCTGCTAGGAAGAACAAAATTTGAATTGATATTGTTAATTTTTGATACTGTGAGAAGAATAAGAAAGTTTGTACAAACTTTATATTAATTTTCTGTCATGAATTTTTTGTTGTAACTCGTTAGAAATACACAAATTTTATTTGAATTTTTGCGAGGCAAGCCTCTCCGGATTTATCATTCTGCTTCAAATAGTGAGAGTGTAGAGCCCTTGCGAACCAATCATTGTCGGGGCTCGATCGAACATAAGCTATATTCAGGGCGGCCTGATAGTATTGAACCCTTTCAAACCAAATTCGAACTTTTTCCCTCGTTGTGAACTTGAACTCTAACAACATATTTTGTGAGCTCAACAAGCATGCGCACAATCTTAGGCTACCGAGCCAAATTTGAGATGAATCATGATTGAACTCGGTTTAATTTGAATAGAACACTAATAGCAGACATTTGTTTCAAATTTACATTAATATTTCTCAAATTCGCTAGGCAATTAAACAAAACGAAAACAAGAATTGGTAGGACAAAATGATACATTAAATACTATTTCTAATTATCAATCATTGCAATGCATTTGGAATGAAAATAAATAAATTGACCACGAAGCCTGATTGGTTCCTTTTGAATATGGTTGACTCTTTTAGACCGAAAGTCCCTCGAAAGCACTTTGTTGTAAAAGTGTACTCACAAAAACACCATTAGATTCATTGAACGAAAAAGTCAGAAGAATCAAAAGGGTCAATGAAATTATTATAAAAACTATTGAAACCCTAATCTATCTCTTATGGAAGAGAAGGGCATTCAATAAGAATGATGAAAAGGACAAAGAAGGAATGATGGAAGCGGCAAGAGGAAGAGGTATTGGATTGAGACGTGTAAGTTTGATGACACTTCTTGCATAATTTCTCAATCTCTTTTCTCTCTTCTCTTTCGGTTTCCCGCTTTCCCATTCTCCAATTCTCTGTCCGGCAGTTCTAATATGGGGAACAAATTGATGGATACAAGAGGAGAGAATTTTAGGGCAAATCACATTTGTCCACCCAAAGTTTAGTGTGAGAACTTTTCACCCCGTTGGCATGATGAACATCTTCTTGCTCAAGTTCAAACTTCATTAAAAATATAGCCGGGTAAAGCAAAATAACAAATTTTACTATTTATTGATTTTAAATAAAATTGAAAAAAACACTATACATATCAGAATCAAATATTTTAAATTTGACAATTTAACTTTTACAAAATTTGAAATTAATCTATTGAACCATTTAAAATTACCCATTTTATTAAAAACAAAACCTAATTAATGTTAGTCTATTTAATTTTTCTAAAAAATCTCTCACATGGGCAACATTAATTATTAATTTATAATTTAAAAAATAAAAAATAATTTTAACTCACAGGCAAACAATTATTTTTAAATTTAATATGTCATATTTAATGAAACAAAATGGTTCGAAAATAATTCTTTATAGACCAATCTGGTCATATGACTACTAATAACAAACTAAGACAATCTTTATATTTTTAATTTATATGAGACAACAATGATCTCGAATACTAACTATATTACATAAATCACTACTTTAGGAGTGTGGCAGGAATAGCAACCTATGTGATCATATAACGAGTTTTTACTTGTTGGGCCTTTTTACAATTTATCTTTAACCTTTATGTTTTCAAATAAAAAACAAGAGAAATCTTCTTCGTTCCAAATAAAGTCCATGACTTGCAGTAAAGTATGTATACTCCAACTAGAATCTCAAGATATATTATAGACACATACATGTATAACTGTTAAGCTCGAGAAAAAACCTAAATCTCAAGATATATGTCATATTACACATACCACCATCACACTCAAAGAGAAACCAAAATCTTGAGGTATATGTTGTACAACTAGCAAGGGTATGTGCACATAAACATAATCATACATGTATGAATGAATAATAAAACCAACATTATCACGAAAAAATAATAATAAATGTCAATTCATTTATTAAAGAAGAATAAACATGTCATTAAGATAACAAGTTATAAAACTCTCACTAACCCTATATATAAAAAAACCCCAATCATTTTCGTGTATCTAACATGACTTTATAGGCTACGGGTTATATTTCTTTGGTTAACAGTTAACATATGTCCACTCTATAGATATGTATTCTCTTTTGATGTCTTTATTTATTTATTTATTTTTTTTATGAGGTTATTGATTGTAACAAAACAATATCTTTGACAATAAATAACTTTAAAATCTTATAAGCTATTCTATATGAGAGTTCTTGGCACATCATCATAACCTTTCCTTTGGGCAAAAAACATGACATGGAATCACGAACCCTAAGCATAAGGTTACAAATAATAAAAACATATAACTTTTGAAAAGTTTACTTTCTTTAGGTAGATAAACCTCTAAGGACACTGCTCTTTTCTAAAAAATGGAAAAGACATATGTCAATTGAAAAATCACAACCACCTATAAGTGAATTGAAATTCTCATAGCCAATTTAATTTTATGATCACCTTATGCAATCATTAATTTAATGCACAAAATAACCACTTTTAGGCAATATAGAAATTTTTACAAGTTTCAATGAATGCATTGCTTTGGCGATTAAATGTTTTAACAACTTATCTCATTTTCTATTGAGACTAAATAAAATTTCAAATATTAATATTTCATGAGATACATTACAAAATTACCTATGACAATCTTAACATGTAAATATTGCAAGAAATGCATATATGAGTTTGGTTCATCTTTATGTTCGCATTCGTTAAATTTCTATATAGTGAAGTTTAGGTTTGAGTTTGTGTTTGAGAGTTGAGTTTATACTCAGTTCATATTCGTGTTCGATTCATACGGTTTGTACTTATATTTATAAAAAATTATAATAAATATAATATAATTAAAATTTTTAATTTAAATTTGGATCGTATTTGTATTTGATTCGTACAATTTATATTCGAGCTTATATTCACAAATTTTCAAAATTATAATTCATATAATATTTATGTTCAGATTTAAATCGTTCATTTTAAATTTATTTAAATTGAATTTAAAAATATATTCGAATATATTCAAATTGAGCCCGAATTTACAAACACATATTCTCTGAGAGTGAAATTCTTGGTAAGAATTGGCATCAGACGCAAGTGAGTCAGTATTTTTATAATAGTAAATTATTTATTCGCTTTAAGAATGTTTTTGATTAAATAATTAATTAGTTTTCGGCTCTTTGAGAACCTACTTTTATTTAGATTACGAAAAGCTACCCGACTGCATTGTTTCAACAGCTAATATGAGTTTGTATTACAAAGTATTCTCAAGTCTCAGTGTTGCTGAATTATTAATCTAGTGCTACAACTTCAGGAATAAGAAGATTTAGTTACACAAACGATGAGACACAGTTTGCATGGTTGGTCTGGACTGTGGATTTACATCCAAGCATAAGAAGGCCACATCCATGATGGAAACCAGTTTGTTCTGCACTTCCAGGGAGGGAAATGGAAGCCTTGGATCGAACATATAATCAAGCTCAATGTTCATGTTGGCAGATGGGCCTGAAAAATGGGAGATAATATCTCCAGGATGCTTCCCTTGGATCACTTCTAATGCCAACACTCCAAAGCTATAAACATCACATTTCTCAGTCACCTTCATTGTGTAAGCTAGTTCTGTGAAGTGAAAGAAATATTTAATCCCAGTATCATTGTATATTTGACAAGGGTACTCTAAAACGAGACTGTCAAAATTTTATACCTGGTGCAATGTATCCATATGTGCCTGCAAGTTGAGTCCAATTGGATGAATCCAGCTTGAGAAACTTAGCAGTTCCGAAATCTGAGACATGAGCCTCATATTCCAAATCGAGCAACACGTTCTTGCTTGATATGTCACGATGAATAATTGGTGGGAAGCAATCATGGTGCATGTAAGACAAAGCATGTGCAACACCTTTTATGACATTCACTCTCTTACTCCAATCCAACACTACTGCTTCTGCTTCATTGCTAAGAATTGTTGCCAGGCTACCCCTTTCGAGATACTCGTAGACTAAGAATGAGTGTCGAGAATGTGCACAAAAACCAAAAAATTTTACGATATTTCGATGTCTTATCTCTGTCAATGCTCTTATTTCGCTCAGAAACTCCTTTTGATGGGCTATATCACCCGTATACATAGAGTGGATTTTTTTAACTGCTACAGTATTCCCCGGTGACAACTCGGCTTTGTAAACACTTCCATGACCGCCTTTCCCAACGAAGTGACTGGCGTCAAAATCCTTTGTTGCTGCTATGATTTCTTCATACAGCTTTCTTCCTTTAAAAGTAGATATCGAAAGCAATTCTCCATTCTTCATGGCACTTTCTTGATTGTGAGAGCCTCTCTTCACTCTTCTGGATCTAATATGTATACAGATCACCACAATCGAAAGAACAAGAGCTCCAAGAAGAGGGAAAATAACTACAAAAATGATTTTCCAACCCTTGTGCGGGCCATGTTTTACTGGTCTGCAAGGTCGCGGACCTCTGACATCACCGCACAAATCTTTGTTCCCTTGTAATTCTTCTATGGTAGCATTTCGAAAGGCTGAGTTGTTGGGAATCGGACCCTGTAACATATTGTAGGATATATCAATACTCAACAGGTGCATCTTCTCAAATTCCGCAGGAATGAAACAAGAGAAGCAATTGTGGGAGATATTAAGATTCTGCAGTGTCTCTAAATCACAGATTTCAGAGGGTATCTCTCCACTAAGGAAGTTATGACTCAAATCTAGATCTATCAGCTGATTTAGTTTCCCCAACTGCGGTGGAATTTGTTGGGTAAACTGGTTTTTGCTCAAATTCAAGTAATAGATTTTCAACAAGTTCCCAAGAGTTGCAGGGATTGACTTGCTCAACTTGTTTGAGGACAAATCAAGACGAGTAATATCCGTGAGTGATCCAATCTCCAGAGGTATAGCACCAGAAAGTTGATTCCCATTCAAAATCATCTCTTCCAGTAGACTCAGTTTTCCAAGTTCTTTTGGAATCTCTCCAACCAGAAGATTAGAAGAAAGATAGCGTCTACCTAGTTGAGTTAAGTTTCCAAGCTCAACTGGTATGCTGCCGGTAATATGATTCTCTGCCATCTTCATGGTGTTTAATTTTGGACACTTTCCCCAGTCAGGCGAAATTTCACCATGAAAATTATTGCGGCTGAGATCTATATATTCTAGCTTTGGATACACTCCAAAATCTTCAGATATATTTCCAAGAAGTTTGTTTCCTTCCATTCGAAGGCTTTTTAGGCTCGTGCAGTTTCTCAGGCCTTTGGGAATTGGACCGAAAAAATTGTTGTCAAAGACAGTGAAATTCTCCAGAGAACCACCAACGCATATATTATGGGGTAAGTGACCAGTGAAGTGGTTGCTGTCTAATTCCAAAGCAATGAACCTTCTGAATCCAATTTCTTGGGGAATGGCTCCAGAAAGATTGTTTTGTCGAAGGTATAAAATCTGTAAGTCGTGCAGATTTTTTAAGGAATCAGGAACAGAACCACTGAGTTGATTTCGGCTTAACCCTAATTCAACAAGGTTTTTCAGATTTCATATTTCAGTAGGAATAAAGCCTGACAGTGTATTTTGGTACAAATGAAGAATGTTCAGGTTTTTCAGGCCACCTAGGGACGCTGGAATAGAACCTGAGAGACTGTTGCTATGAAGACTAAAATTTACGAGAGACTCCAAACTTCCTATTTCCTGTGGAATGGAACCAGAAAGTTGATTGCGGAACATGTACAACACGGTTAGTTTTCTTAGTTTGCAAAAGTGGCAGGGATTGTACCTGTTAAGCTATTGTAATCCAGGTGAAGCTCAACTAAATTAGAAAGGTTTCCCATCTCTGGAGGAATGGAACCTGAAAGTGAATTTTTAGCAAGAGATAACCAAGCCAAGTTGCTCAAATTTCCCAAAGTGGTAGGAATTGAACCCTCCAAACCGTTACTGTACAGAGCAAGTTCACTAAGAGAATTTAGCTGTCCTATTTCTTTAGGAATCGATGAAGCATTCAGTTGATTCTCAGCCAGATGGAGGGACTCCAGATGAGTTAGGAGACCGATTTCATTTGGTATCTTCCCAAAAAATTGATTAGTTGACAAGTCAAGATACTTCAGTTTGGAAAGATTACCAATTTGTGCAGGGATAACTCCAAAGAGTTCATTTTTGCTAAGTTTAAGATATGCAAGATGAGGAAATGATGAGAATGCCAATTGATCGAGCGTGCCTTTTAAATTTGCAGAAGACAAATTCACTCTGTGGACGCTTCCAGCATGGTCGCAAGAAATTCCAAACCAGGAACAATGGTTAATTTTGGTTGCATGTTGAGTAGAATTGTTGCTGGCATTAGGATAAAGTGTCCACGAAGAGAGGACAGAATGGCTCTGGGTTAGAAGGGTGGCTTTCCATTTGAGAAGTGCCAGTGCTTCTTGGGTAGAATTAAATGCAGCACTGAGTTGAAGATGTAGCAGAACAAAAAGGATAAAGAAAACAAGGGAGAGTTTATTGAGGGATGAGAATGCCATTGCTTAAACCAGTCAAGTTTGTGCAGTGCATGCAGAGCCTCATTCGGAACTCCATATTTATAAACGGAAATTGGAAGTCTCAAACCTTTGAAAGTGTCAATGCACCATCTTTCACTACAGGTTTTTGTTGTTATTTCAGTCATCTATATGTTTCATACAACTGTCTTTGATAGGAACTAAATAATCTTGTTCATTACTTGACAAGGAAAAAGAACTCTAGGATATTTACTGGTCTATCAACTTTGACACAAAAAGCTTTAGCTGGTGGACACAAGTGAAGTCATTCAACGTCTTTGTCTTGTACTGGGCATTTTCGAAGCACATGCTTGACAATGCTTTAGGATGAATATTGGGACTTGCATGGCTTGCTTGGACCGCTGGATCAAAGTCTCTAGACATTTGTCTTTACATTCTTCTTAGCTTTTCTCCAACGGCATTGACCTGGCTAATTTTATGCAACACCACAAATGTTGCCTTCAAGGACTTGCAAGCTTTATTATCATTATCCCCCAACTAAGGTCTTTGTCTTGTACTTTATGCATTTCCACAAATGCATGTTTAAACATTATTATAGAAAAGTTTTTAACTTTGTAACACCCCAAACCATTATACAAAAAATGTATAATAGGACTGACAAATTACTTAAATAATAAGGTCATAAATATAATGTTTATAATTTTAATACAATTCAATAATGAAACGTTTTTAAATAAAAGCTCACGATTAAATGAATATTTAATCTTTATTTCATCTTCGCCGTTAGATCTTTCTTATCTTTTATTCTCAAAATCTAAACAATCATTCAAATTGATAAAATGTTAAAATAAAGAATGAGTCATCAATTTGATAAACAGAACCTAAATGTAGTATTTACATGTAAAAACATTAGATTTAGAAATTGATAAAGAAATTCAATGAAGGGACATATACAGACATATAACACAATGTACCAATCTATTTTATAACTTTTCATGTTTCAAATCTTAAAACAAAATATATTTTATAACTTATATCATATAGTGTCATCTGTACTTTCAGTGGACCGATTAGAATTATATGTCACTTATACTCCTAGTGACCAAATCAAAATTTTATAATTGTATGTCACGTATATTTGGGGTAACTTTGCTAGAATTCAAAAATGCGTATAACCCATAAAATAATCCTGTGAGGGCAAACTTATAATTTCATAAATTGGACAGATATTTAAAGATTACCAACTATGACTCAAAACTTATATTTCCCAAATTGTAAATGAAAATAATTAAGGATTATTTAAAAAATGTTAAGTTTACAAAAAAAAATATTATAACCTACAAAAACATTATTTTCAGATTTGGCTACTTTTTAACATTTATATGCCGAAATAAAAAAGAGAAAAGAATAGGTTCTATTTACCTCGGGTAAGAGTAAAGGTTAACACAAACTTTTGCATGTTCAAGTGCCACATTAAAATGTACTCGAATCATATAGTGACAGCCAAATAAATTCAATTTCTATCAGTAAATTCTAAGAAATATTCTTAAATTCTATTTAAAAACATGAATTCAAAGATATTTTCATAAATCCTAAAGGGACCCAAGTGACAAATTGTGCAGTTTCTGTTCCAAAAATTTCATGAATTTATATGCAAATTAAATTATTACCAAATTTGGTAGAAAAAAACTAAACATATTAATGGTTTATTAAAAATTATTCAGCTTAAAAGCGTTTTAAAAACTTCTCTAAAAAGAAAAATTCTTCCAAAGACTATCAACACTGCCAATCATTTCCAGATGTGACAATTCAAGCTTAATAATCTCTATTAAAAAAAAATTATAAATATTAGCATAATAAGACTACACATGTTAATGGTTTAAATAAAAAAAAAATTAGCTGAAAGAGAATTTAAAAACCTTTCTAAAACTATTTTCTTTAAGAGATCACAAACACTGCTAGCAATTTCCAAATTTGATAGTCAAACTTATAGAAAATTTTTAAAATTATATATAATTTAATAAATTACAGACTTTGTTAGAACCAAACTAGATGTAGTGAATTGTTTATTAAAATAATTCACTTTAAATGAATGTAAAAACCTCTCAAATTTTATTTTTTTTTCAACATACCACAAACACTACCAACAATTTCTAGTTGACAATCAAATTTATATAAATTTTGGTAAATTCTATATAATTTCTAAAATTAAGATATTTCCCATAATCAAACTAGATATACTAATTTTTTTATTAAAAAAA
>JAJEJH010001084.1:0-47699 GCA_026122585.1 Anacardium occidentale | reverse complement strand
ATAATAATAATTAAAAAATTACAACCATTTTCCATACACCCCTATACATTTCTTCTAACCCTAAACAAGCCTAGGAATAATAAATAAATAAATCCTGCAAAAACAATTTTGTTAGTTAATTCAATAAAATAAATAAATATATTAAAATAATAAATCCTGCAAAACAAAATTTGGTTAGGGTAAATTACATTTATAAAATAAAGAAGAGACAATAATTAAAAAAAAAAACTAATCTAAATGAAAGCAGCCCGCCCAAGGAAATAAACAAAACAAGGCCCAGGCGGCCCAAAGGAGGCTGCAGCAGATGGCCCAGGAATAGATGAAATTAAAATGATGCAGCTTCTCCTTGTTGAGATTCGAACCCGGGTGCCAACGGAGATAAGCCTCCCGCCTCTCGCCAGCGACGCAACAGCCACATTTAATGAAATTGCATGCAAGAAAGTTATATATACAATATAAACGGATGCACAGATAGCACTCAACAAATATACAATTTTTCCTCCAGCAAATACAAAAATATATAGCTCAAATACATGCAAGAATATATATAGTAATACAAACATTCAATATATACAATTCAATAATTACATAATACATATAACATACACATGTAAAATACATATAAATTAATACAGTATATGCACAAAATACAATAATAAATTAAATGAATATAATTATGATAATAATATACAAAAATAATGATAATGCCAATAATATTATGTACAGTAGCCAATGAAATGTAATTAAATAAATTGGATATATAAAATAAAAGTAAAAATAAAGAGAATGTAATATAAAAGAAGCAGTTTTGGTCGGTGCAGTTTGAACCTGAGAATAGGGGAATAACATGACCGCCTGTTGCCATCAAGGCGGGCCGTCTCATCCGTTGGTATGCATGCAACAAATGTATATATATGCAATGTACAAGAATACATGCAGATCCAAAATATACTCTTACAGAAAAATCACTATACATGTACATACAACACAATACAATACTCATGCAAACAGAATTTAGAATACAGAATACCAATACAATCACAATACAAAATATACAAAAAATGGTATCAATATATGACATGTGAAATGCTAATAAAAAATTACAACACACAAAACGAAAGAAAAATTCATAAGATATATAAAATATAAATATAAAAAAATATAAAAAATACAATATAAAATTACAAATATATTATTAAGAAAAATTCCCCCTCAAGGGCTTACTTGAAGACTGTTATTTCGAATTTGATTAAATACTGAGCTGACGATGAATTAAAATCACACAAGTTGATTTTCAGAATTACTTTAATCTTTTAAACTTTTTTTTTTTTGGTTTCTGGAAAATCCCCTCCTCTGCTCTCAATTTTCTCTCTCCGCCCCCCCCCTCGAATCTCTCTTTCTCCCTTTTCTTTTCTGTTTTCTCCTCTTTTATAACTTGGAGAGATCAAGGGATTCATTTCCCTTGACCGGCTGTGAACAGGGAAGTTAATTCCCTTGATCCCCGGTAGAGATAAAATGTAACAGCCCAAAATAAAGATTATATAAAGCTGGCCATTTTTAATTTGCGCAAACTAGGGGATAAGCATGCCAAGTGAGTCAGCAGATAAATAATAAAATGGCAGCGAGCCAAAAAGAAAGGGATAGTGTAGCCAAAATATATGCTGGGCCTCTGCTTTTGTTTCTGGGCTGTATACTCTCTTTATGGGCTCCATACTCTCTTCTTGGGCTGCATATGTTAAGCTTCTATTTTATTATTTTCTTAGGCTCTCCTCTTTCTTGGTTGCTGGGCTTTTGGATTGGGCTTTTAGCCAGATTTTAATGGGCTAGGGTTTTGGGTTTTGGATTAGGATTTGGATTTTTTTTCTTTATGATTTTATGATTTTTTTTTAATAAAATAAAATAAACACTTTTTTTTTCTTTTTTTTATAAAATAAAATAAACATTTTTTTTCTTTTTAACTCATCCATCCTCGGCTCAACATCTTAAAAATTCTTAATCAACATATAGGTTTTTCATCATCGGGGGTGACCCTGTTGGGTCCAAAATGAGGTGTCTACACGAGGTAAGTATTTTTCTTACCTCTTTCACTATGTTCAGAGCATGTTTAGTTGTTTCCAACTTATGGGAAACCTTGTGTGCTTGTTTGAGATGTTTTCAACATGCTTGAGCTTGATATGATGAATGATTGGATGATTGAGTGGCTTTTCCATGATTTATGCGTGTATATTCCGTATACATGTGTTATATGCTTTATTCATGATGTATGGCGTGTTTGAGATGATGTTATGATGAATATTGGCATGCTAGTAGCTGTATTGAGCTTGTATGTGTTGATTTGAAGTGTGGATGAGTTGGTGTGGGAATTTCTGGATTTTCAGACTCCTTCTACAGAATTTAGGTTGAGCACACGCCTGTGCACCCGTGATTCACGCCCGTGTGACCTCAATTTTGTATGGAACACGACCTTACATGTTACCCGTATGCGTATGAAAATACAGACACACGCCTGTGTACCCGAGTGCATACGCCCGTGTGTCCATTCCCAATTCCACATGCCCGTATAGGCAAGACACGTAGAGCATTGTGAGGCAGCTACACACCCGTACAGTACAATACATGCCTGTGTGCCAAGTGATGCACGCCCATGTGTTAGCACCACACGCCCGTGTGGCCAGCCAAAGTTTTATAAACAAATTCTAGAAGCTAGCATGCCCAGGGACACGAGAAGCACACCGTCCCGTGTGCCTTGACACACACCCATGCACACAAAAACACACGCCCGTGCACCTTCAAAAAAAACAAAAAATGAGTTTAAAAGAGAAACTAAGCTATTCTAAGCCAATTTGAAACACACAGAACTCAGTAATAAGATGATAAAATAACATATTATGCATGATTATTAGCATTGACCATGACATGCCATATCAGATGATTTCAGACTGGATCCAAGGATCCAACAGTATGATTTTAAAGTATACATATATGATATTTCATATAGCAGATAGGGGTGGATACGAGGGGGCGTCTGTGAGTTCACACACCCACTAGAGAGGGAAACCAGCGTCCGTTAGAGAGGACATGGTCATTGACCAAGCTCGTTAGAGAGAGTGCTGGTTGTGTATCAGTAATTCAGTAGGACGTGAACTCACACGTAGGGCGTCGAATCCCTGTATTCATCAGTCTAGCCAACGTAGTAGATATTTTTAGATACAGTACTTTTTGATACAATTTTCAGCATATACTATACGTATATATTCAGGATCTTCAGATCACAGCTTTTATTATCAGAAAGAGTTTTAAAAAAAGACAGTTTTTCAAAAAATCAAGCCTAAGGGCAAGTTTTATAGCTTTTTAGCATATACATGATATCAGCATATACATTTAATGCCATGTACAGCATCTCATGAGAAACAGAACATAATACAACAAAGGATAAGATAGAAAACAGATATACTTTGGTATATACAGAGAATCAGAACTAAGAAAACAGTATAACCAAATCTCCTACGTGACGAGTCACGTAGTCAGCTTGTTTTGGACCTGCGAGTGTTTGAGTTTGGAAATGCTTGCTGAGTGACTTTGTCACTCACTCCCTTTCCCTGTTTCCTTTTACAGGTCAGTGATTCGAGCGGCTGAGCAGGAGCGAAACTGCTGCGAGATTTTAAGGATATGGCTCGGTAGTAGCAGATAGCATATTGGCTCGTATGCTTTTATTTCTAATGTATATATGTGTGTATTATATTTTTGTATACACTGTATGACCATATATTTTATACATGAGTAGCCTGGGGATTTTTCATACACGCTTTAGTATATTTCAGTATTTTAATTTACTAATCATAGTAAATTATATTTACAGTTTTTTTTATAAGGAAAATTTTTATATACAGCAGCAGCAGCAGCAGTACTTTTTACTGTAGAGGTTCACATCTCAGGTATATTTTATTTATGATATACAGTGTATTTCCATAGTGTACAGTAACTTAGGGCGGGGGTCGTTATAGTGTTTGGTATCAGAGCGTTACTTTGAGCCATTTAGTAGATTTTGAAAAGTATTTTTAAAAAATGAGTTTTCACATGCATGATCTTTATAATTTGCATAAGCCGAGAGCCAGCATATCCCAGCAGCCGTCTCTCGCTTCCTCTCTGCGTGAGTATTTAAGTATAAATTCAGTTTATGTATGATGTTGATCCTCTATGTTATGATTTTCTAAATAGAAGATCTCATTTACCTAGAGATATGAGTGAACCGAGTAGTGCCTCCATTAGACCTATGAGCACTAGTGACCTTAGACGGTCCCAACACTCTAGAGTATCTCTTAGATTAGGGGACATTAGAGATATAGTCAGAGAAGTTATGAGAGAGGAACTACATCGTACATAAAGGATTGAGACCCAAGAGCTTGTCAGAGGTGAAGCCCGTCAGGGGTGAGGTAGAGATTACTATGATCAGATAACAGAGGGTTTTCAGGCACCTGAGTATGAGTTTCAGAGAAGTCAAAGTTCTGGGGTAGGTACAACCGGTACTAGTAGTTCAGAGAGACTTCATCTGATTTACAGTCTACCAAGAACCCATCAGCCACCTAAGTTTACTGGGTCCAGAGATCTTGTAGTAGTAGAGGATTGGATTGAATCAGTTGAGAGTGCCATGGAGTTGTTTACCATGACAGATAGAGAGAAAGTCAGATATGCTTAGAGGTGATGCAAGGGTATGGTGGAACCTTATTAGGACATCAGTTGATGTGCATAGTTTGACTTGGGATGAATTCAAAAGAATGTTTGATGAAGAGTACTGCAGTATAGACATGATGCATGTCAGGGCTCAGGAATTTATAGAGTTGACTCAAGGTACAAACACAGTAAAAGATTATGCCACCAGGTTTAATCAGTTGGTATGATTTGTGCCAGGTATGGCAGCTTTAGAGATCACCACAGTATAGAAATTTATGCATGGTTTACACCCAACCATAGCCAAAGACGTCATGACAGGATCGTCTCCTCTTTAGGGATTCAGTGACGTCTTGGGGAGAGCCTTGAGATCAGAAGTGTATCTTCAGAGGATGGGTGTGTTTAATAGACCTACAGAGAGAGGCCTAGATAGAAGTCCTGACAGAGCTAGTGACAGAGGAAAAAGACCTATGCAGTCCAAGAAATCAAGCAAAGGAAGAAAGTAGAGGACAAAGCTACCACAATGTAGGATTTATGGTAGGAGGCATTCAGGTAAGTGCTTAGCAGGGCAGAGTGTATGCTTCAGATACAGATAGCCCGGTCATAGGGTGTCAGAGTGCCCAGTTATTGGTGGTGGTCCCCCAACTAGGGGTTTTCCTGGTCCAATAGGCAGAGGTGTAGGAGTAGGCAAAAATGGTCCCAGTGTGCCTAGAGGAGGTGCTAGTCCTTTGGGTGGAGGTAGAGCAAGAGTTTTTGTAGTCAGACAAGATCAGGTAGAGGCTACGCCGCATGCAGTTACCGGGCAGTTGCTCTTTCTTAATACTCCTATTTATGTGTTGATTGATTGTGGTGCCACACATAATTTTATATCTAGAGAAATGGTAAAGAGTTTAGGGTTAATCCCTAGTATGGCAAATAGGAGTATTTGCATAGAGATGCTAGATGGTGGTATGGTTTTAAGTGACTGGGTACTGTCAGATTAGGATATTGAGATTATAGGTAGAATATTGAGGATAAATTTGATCATGTTGGAGTTAGCTGATTTTGACATGATCTTAGGCATGAATTTCCTGAGTAATTATGGGGTAGAGATTGACTGTAGAAGGAAAAAGGTTAGACTGCAGTTAGGCCCTAATCAGTTTGTATTTGGAGAGGGGAGAGTAGAGACCCCACTCATTTCTTGTTTGCAGGCAAGGAGACTTCTGAGTAAAGGTTATGTAGGGTACTTGGCTAATGTGGTCTGTAGAGATGTGGTTGGGCCAAGTATCGAGGATATGCCTGTACTGAGGAAGTTCCCTGATGTGTTTTCAGATGATTTGTCAAGGTTGCCTCTTGAGAGAGAGCTAAAGTTTTGTATTGAATGGCTCCAACAGAGTTACAAGAGTTAAAGAAATAACTTCAAGAGCTTATTAATAAGCGATTCATCAGACCGAGTTACTCGCCATGGGGTGCTCATATCTTATTCATAAAGAAGAAAAATGGTTCCCTGAGAATGTGTATAGATTACAGAGAGTTGAATAAGGTAACAGTGAAGAACAAGTATCCGTTGCCCAGGATTGATGACTTGTTTGATCAGTTGAGTAGAGCTGCAGTGTTCTCCAAGATAAACTTGAGGTCTGGGTATCATAAAGTGAAAGTAGTAGAGCGAGATGTACCCAACACAGCTTTCAGGATGGGGTATAGCCACTACGAGTTTGTGGTGATGCCTTTTGGGTTGACGAATGCTCCTGTAGTATTTATGGACTTGATGAACCGAGTTTTTCAAGACTGTCTAGATAGATTTGTTGTTGTATTTATCAACGACATCTTGGTTTACTCGAGGAGTGTAGAGGAGCATGAGGAATACTTGAGATTTATTCTTCAGAGATTGAGAGATCGTCAGCTTTATGCCAAGTTCAGCAAATGTGAGTTTTGGTTAAGTAGCGTAGCATTTCTCGGGCATGTAGTATCAGTAGCGGGTATTTCAGTGGATCCGAGTAAGATAGAGGTTATCTTGAGTTGCCCGAGGCCAAGGACACCTAAGGAGGTTAGGAGTTTTCTTGGTTTAGCTGGTTATTACCGGAGATTCATAGAGGGTTTTAGAGGAGCATGAGGAACACTTGAGATTTGTTCTTCAGAGATTGAGAGATCGTCAGCTTTATGCCAAGTTCAACAAATATGAGTTTTGCTTGAGCAGCATAGCATTTCTCAGGCTTGTAGTCTCAGCAACGGGTATTTCAGTGGATCCGAGTAAGATAGAGGTTATCTTGAGTTGGCCGAGGCCAAGGACACCTAAGGAGGTTAGGAGTTTTCTTGGTTTAGCTGGTTATTACCGAAGATTCATAGAAGGTTTTTCCAGCATAGCGAGGCCATTGACAGCTTTGACTCGAAGAGAAGTCCCTTTTATTTGGACCGAGCTATGCGAGGAGAGATTTCAGGAGTTAAAGTAGAGATTGACCAGTGCTCCAGTATTGACATTACCCCAGGAGGGTGTCGACTATGAGATTTATACGGATGCTTATCATTAGGGGATTGGAGCAGTATTGATGTAGCAAGGTAGGGTAATTGCCTATACCTCTAGGCAATTAAAGGACTATGAGTTGAGATACCCTACGCATGATTTAGAGTTGGCTGCAATAGTGTTTGCCTTGAAAATTTGGAGACATTATCTGTATGGTGTCAGATGCTGCATATATTCAAATCATCAGAGTCTTGAGTATTTCTTCACCAAAAAAGAATTGAACATGAAATAGAGGAGATGGTTAGAGCTAGTAAAAGATTATGATTGCGAGATTCGCTATCATCCGGGCAAGACTAATGTAGTAGCTGATGCCTTGAGCAGGATAATAGCTCTATCCATGATTTTAGTACAGAGTCAGTTGCAACACGAGATTGCTAGAGAGGATATTGAGATAGTGACAGCTGGTTTCTCCAAACTTCAGATAGTGTCCACGCTACTAGATGATATCAAAATTGGTCAGATGTTAGACATGTGGATTCAGAGTATGATTCAGAGGGTTTTTGAGGGCACAACGCTGGACTTTGAGATCAGAGACGAGATTCTGAGGTTCAGAGACAGAGTTTGTGTGCCAGAGGACATATATTTGAGACAGAGAATCTTATCAGAGGCTCACAGTACAGCTTATTCAGCATATCCCAGTAGTACCAAGATGTATCAAGATCTCAAGAGAGGATTTTGGTGGTCTGGTATGAAGAAAGATATTTCATATTTTGTTGCCAGATGTTTAACTTGTCAGCAGGTCAAAGTAGAGCATCAGAGGCCTTCTAGGTTATTATAGCTATTGAGGATTCCTAAATGGAAATGGGAGAGTATCTCCATGGACTTCATTTCAAGACTCCCTAGAGTGCAGTGTGGGTACAATAGTATATGGGTAGTAGTAGACAGATTGAGTAAGTCCGCTCATTTCCTACCGATCAAAGAGAGCATGAATACAGATCAGTTGGGCCATTTGTATGTCAGAGAGGTGGTCAGATTACATGGGGTTCCCAGAGACATAGTATCAGATAAGGATTCGAGATTTTTATCCGCTTTCTGGGGTAATTTATAGAGAGCGTTGGGAACCAGGCTTTATTTCAGTTCAACCTATCACCTATAGACAGATGGTCAGACTGAGAGAGTTAATCAGATCTTAGAAGACATGTTGAGAGCCTGTTGCATGGATTTTCAGACTAGTTGGGCTGATTTGCTACCGTTGATGGAGTTTGCCTATAACAACAGTTATCAGTCTATTATTTAGATGGCACCTTTCGAAGCCTTGTATGGTAGGAGGTGCAGATCACCATTGTATTAAGATGACATTGGTGATAGAGATTCATTAGAATCAATAGTAAGGCCAGAGATGACTCAGTTGATGATTGAACAGATCAAAGTTATCAGACAGAGAATTAAACAGGCCCAAGATCGTCAAAAAAGCTATGTAGATCTGAGGCGTAGGGACATAGAGTTTGAGATTGAAGACCATGTGTTTCTAAGAGTTGCTCTCTACAGATGTGTCTTAAGATTTGGTAGAAAAGGCAAGTTGGCTCCAAGATTCATTGGATCATATGAGATTCTGGAGAGAGTAGGTAGAGTTACTTACAGGTTAGCTCTTCCAGCCAGTTTGGACAGAATCCACAACGTGTTTCATGTGTCTCAGCTGAGGAAATATGTGAGCGATTCGTATCATGTGTTAAAAGTTCAAGATCTGGAGTTATCAGATGACTTGAGTTATCAAGAAGTCCCAGTTCAGATTTTGGACACAGAGTGAAGAGACTCAGAAACAGAGAGATTATCCTAGTTAAAGTTCTGTGGAGAAGTCAGAGAATCGAGGAAGCTACATGGGAAGTTAAGGCTGAGATGAGAGAAAGATTCCCTGATTTATTCAGATAATTCCAGGGATGGAAATTTTATTAGAGGGGGAGGATTGTAATAGCCCAAGGGTAGAACTATCTTTTTAGGTTCTGAATCCAAGGGTAAAAGAGAGATTTCCTTGATACGAAAGAGTTTGAGAGGGTTCAGGGGTAGAAGAGTCCTTTAGAAGCCTTTTATGGCTTGTTTAGGGGTATTCTAGGAAGAAAATTTAGTGTATGCACGAAGGTGGGTGGAAATTGATATTTTCCACTGCACACACATCCGTGTGCCTAGGACACACGACCGTGCGTCTCACCTTTTTGCTATAGATATTTTTTATTTTCAGTCACGTAGTTTCCAGCTCCCAACTTATTTCCAGCTTTCCAGTTTACATTTTCTTCTTCTTCCCTCAGCTCCAGTGAACCCTAGATTGCTTGAGAGAGATCCCCCAGTAGCTCAATTCCAGACTAGAGATCCATAAGCTTCCAGAGAGAGAGGTCTAGCTTCTATGTCGTGAGGTAAGTGTTTTCCTTACCTCTTTCACTGTATTCAGAGCATGTTTAGTTGTTTCCAGCTTATGGGAAACCTTGTGCACTTGTTTGAGATGTTTTCAGCATGTTGAGCTTGATATGATGAATGATTGGATGATTGAGTGGTTTTTCCTTGATTTATGCGTGTTTATTCCGTATACATGTGTTATATGCTTTATTCATGATGTATGGCGTGTTTGAGATGATATTATGATGAATATTGGCATGCTAGTAGAAGTGTTGAGCTTGTATGTGTGTTGATTTGAAGTGTGGATGAGTTGGTGTGGGAATTTCTGGATTTCCAGACTCCTTCTGTAGAATCTGGCTTGAGCACAAGCCCGTGCACCTGTGATGCACGCCCGTGTGGCCTCAATTTTGCATGGAACACGACCTTGCATATTGCCCATGTGTGTATGAAAATCCAGACACACGCCCGTGTACCCGAGTGCACACACCCGTGTCTCCATTCCCAATTCCACATGCCTATGTAGGCAAGACACGGGGAGTATTGTGAGGCAGCTACACGCCCGTGTGCCTAGTGATGCACGCCCGTGTGTTAGCACCACATGCCCATGTGGCCAGCCAAAGTTTGATAAACAAATTCCAGAAGCTAGCATGCCTAGGGACACGAGAAGCACACGGTCCCGTGTGCCTTAACACACGCCTGTGCACACAAAAACACACACCTGTGCACCTTCAGAAAAAACAAAAACTAAGATTAGAAGAGAAACTAGGTCACTCTAAGCCAATTTTAAGCACACAGAACTCAGTAATAAGATAATAAAACAACATATCATGCATGATTATCGACATTGAGCACGACATGCCATATCAGATGATTTTAGACTGGATCCAAGGATCCAACAGTATGATTTTAAAGTATACATCTATGATATTTCATATAGTAGATAGGGGTGGATACGAGAGGGCGCCTGTGAGTTCACACACCCACTAGAGAGGGAAACCAGCGTCCGTTAGAGAGGACATGGTCATTGACCAAGCTCGTTAGAGAGAGTGCTGGTTGTGCATTAGTAGATTCAGTAGGACTTGAACTCACACGACCAGGGTACCGAATCCCTATATTCATCAGTCTAGCCAGCATAGTAGATATTTTTAGATACAGTACTTTTTGATACAGTTTTCAGTATATATTATACGTATATATTCAGGATCTTCGGATCACAACTTTTATTATTAGAAAGAGTTTTCAGAAAAGACAATTTTTCAGAAAATCAGGCCTAAGGACAAGTTTTATAGCTTTTCAGTATATACATGACATCAGTATATACATTTCATGTCATGTAGAACATCTCATGAGAAACAGAACAAAATACAGCAAAGAATAAGACAGAAAACAGATATACTTTGGTATATACAGAGAATCAGAACTAAGAAAACAGTATAACCGAATCTCCTACGTGACGAGTCACGTAGTCAGCTTGTTTTAGACCTGCGAGTATTTGAGTTTGGAAATGCTTACTGAGTGGCTTTGTCACTGACTTCCTTTCCCTGTTTCCTTTTGCAGGTCAATGATTCGAGCGACAGAGCAGGAGCGAGACTGCTG
Source organism: Anacardium occidentale (assembly GCA_026122585.1). Taxonomy (NCBI): domain Eukaryota; kingdom Viridiplantae; phylum Streptophyta; class Magnoliopsida; order Sapindales; family Anacardiaceae; genus Anacardium; species Anacardium occidentale. The sequence goes on along the minus strand of JAJEJH010001084.1, from coordinate 36,607 downwards.
CGAGATTTTAGGGATATGGCTCGACAGCAGCAGATAGCATGTTGGCTCGCATGCTTTTATTTCTCATGTATATATATGTGTATTATATTTTTGTATACACTGTATGACCATATATTTCATACATGAGTAGCCTGGGGAGTTTTCATACACGCTTTAGTATATTTCAGTATTTTAATTTACTAATCATAGTAAATTATATTTACAGTTTTTTTTATAAAGAAATTTTTATATACAACAGCAGCAGCAGCAGTACTTTTTACTGTAGAGATCCCTGTCTCAAGTATATTTTATTTATGACATACAGTGTATTTTCGTAGTGCATAGTAACCTGGGCTGGGGGTCGCTACAACAGGCATATAATTGCCTAAACAACACTCTCGTGTCTTAGTTACACAGGCGTGTGAAATTGGGAATAAGCATAAGGGTGTGTGTCTAGATTTTCATACATACATAAGTACTATGCAAGACCATGTTCATGCTGAAAACAGCCACACGGACGTGTATCCTCAAGTACACGCTCATGTGCTCAACTTTTTTCTAGCAAATAACGTCTGGAAACCCAAAAATCCTGTCAAAGCTCACTCAAAACACAACCATATCTCAATCAAGCATGTATATAGCAAATATACAAGCCAATAAGCATTCTCATTTCATCCATTCAACATAAAGCATGCTAAAAATCTCACATTTCTTATAAATACATACCCAAACACAAAATCATCAAAAAATTCCATAAAAATCTAATGAATCATCATCTATGGTCTCATTTCATCATGAAATCATGGTATAACATATTCCCAACATGCAGTAAACACTTAAAAAGGGACTCAAACTAGCAAATCATGCAAAACCCAACTGAAAGAGGTAAGGAAATACTTACCTCTTGCCATTATGTCTAAATCTCTTACTTAGTTTAGGGTTGCTGGTTGGACGGTTTCTAACCTAAGGTTTGCTAGAACATAGAGAAAAGAAGAAAGTTAAAGGGAATAAACTGGGTAAAAATAAGAAAAATGAAACATTTATAGTGCCTCTCACCAAACACACGGGCGTGTGTCTAAGACACATGGTCGTGTGTGCAAGGAAAATCTCAATTCTCTCTCTCTCCGCATTATACATTGAATATTCTTCTTAGAATACCTATGTATAAGCTACAAAAGGATTCTAAATGACTTATCTATCCTTGAACCCTCTCACATCTATTTTCTATTTGGAAATCTCTCTGTTACCCTTAGTTTCAGAGCTTAATAGACAATTATACCCCTAGGCTATTACATTCTCCCCCTTTAATAAAATTTCATCCACGAAATTAACTAAACAACTCTGGGTACCTCTCTCTCATCTCAGACTCAACCTCTCAGGTGGCTTCTTCAATGCTCTAACTCCTCTACAACACTTTAACTAAAGGAATCTCTTTCACTTTATAATCTAATATTTGAATAGGTCTCTCCGACTAGCTCAGATTATCTTCCAGCTCTAAATCCTAAATCTGTAATATATGCGAAGAATCTCTTACCTATTTCCTCAGTTGAGATACATCGAACATATCATGAATCCTGTCCGTACTAGTTGGCAGGGTTAATCTGTAAGCAACATTACCAACTCATTCCAAAATCTTATAAGGGCCAATAAATCTTGGAGCTAACTTATCTCTTTTACCAAATATCAGGACACGTATCCATACTAGCTAGTAAGGTTAACCTGTAAGCAACTTTGCTAACTCGCTCTAAAATCTTATAATGGCTAATAAATCTCGGAGCTAACTTTCCTCTTTTACCAAATATCAGGACACGTATATAGGGAGCAATTCCTAGAAACACTTGGTTTCCAACCTTAAACTCTATCTCCCTATGCCTTTGATCTATATAACTCTTTCGACTATCCTAATCCTGTTTAATTGTTTACCTGATAATTTTGATCTGCTCAATCATCATTTGAGTTATCTCTGGTCCTACTGTTTCCTTTAGTGAATCTCTCTCACTAATCACATCCTAATACAATGGTGATATACACCTTCTACCATATAGAGCCTCAAATGGTGCCATCTGAATGGTGAACAGATGACTGTTGTTGTAGGTAAACTATATCGATGGTAACAACTCAGCTCAATTAACTTGGAAATCCATACAATAGGCTCTCGACATATCCTTTAGGATCTGATTAACCATCTCGGTCTGACTATCTATCTATAGGTGATAAGCTAAACTAAAATGAAGTCTAGTTCCCAAAGCTCTCTCTAAACTAGCCCAAAAGAATGACAAAAACCTCGAATTTTTGTCTAAAATAGTATCTTTGGGAACCTCATATAATCTGATGATCTCTTTGACATACAGATGACTCAACTGATTGGTGTTTTTACCATCTATGATTGGCAAGAAATGTGAAGACTTACTCAATCTGTCAATAATGACCCAAATATTGTTATAATCTCACTACACTTTAGGGAGTCTTGATATAAAATCCATAGATACACCCTCCTATTTTCACTCAAGAATCCTTAAAAGCTAAAGTAAACTGTAAGGTCGTTGATTCTCTACCTTGACTTGTTGACAAATCAGACATCTGACCATATAATTTGTAATATCTCTTATCATACCATCCATCAGAATAATTTCTTGAGGTCTTGATACATCGTTGTGTTACTTGAATGAGCTGAATAAACTGATAAGCTTTTGACAAAATCCTCTGTCTCAACTCTATATCCTCTAGCACACAAACTTTGTCTGTAAACCTCAAAAGCTCATATCTGACCTCAAAATTTGACATTGTACCCTCGTAGACCTTCTGAATCATACTCTAAACCCATGAATCACCTCTCTGGGAAACCTTGATGTCATCATACAGAGTATACGCTATTTAAAGTTTAGAGAACTCGACTATCAATATCTCAATCTCATCTTTGCCAAACTCATGCTATAACTCTCTCTGAGATGTAACCATGGACAAAGCTACTTTCCTGTTTAAAGCATTAGCTACTACATTAGCTCTACATAGGAGATATTTGATCTTACAATCATAATCCTTCACTAGCTCCAACTATCTTCTCTATCTCATATTTAACTTTTGTTGGGTGAAGAAGTATTTTAGACTCTTATAATAATAATAGATGCAGCATCTCACACTGTAAAGGTAATGTCTCCAAATCTTCAAGGTAAACACTATTTGCTTGATATATGCTCGTAACACTTACAGTATAGGTTGTATCAAGTCTTATACATAACATTGAATACATTAAGCTACCCACAACAGAAACATAAGGTACACTATGTATCCATTGTCACTCATCATCAGTATTTGAACTCATATTTTAGAAAGGCAAAGACCATGAGAGAAAGGAAAATATCATTTTTTAGAGATTTCTATGTTGAACCTTTTCTACATATTTTCTATTAAAATCCATAGGATAATCTTATTTTTCCTTTTGTTTTATCTTTATAGGTAAAAATCCAAAGGATATAGGTTGCCTTTCCTAAATCTATCATTGAAAAGGTTTTGGATAATTTGATTTTTACCTAAGTCATTACGCCAACGTCATTAACTATGATGACATTCTTTTGACCCCATATATGAACGCAGGGTTTATCCAAATTCTTTATGAAACCAAATGATCTAATTGTTTCATTGAATTGAATATTCCAATTGTTACAAGATTAGTTAAACTTAGAAATGGGTCGATGAAATTTGCACACTTTATGCCTTTCATCATTAGATTAAAAACCTATAAGTTGCTTTATATAAATGTTTTCTTCAATATATCTATTAAGGAAAACTGTTTTGGCTTCCATTCACCCAATCTCATAATCGTAGTGCATAATAATGGCTAGTATGATACTAATGGATTTAATTATAGCTATTGGTCGAAAGGTTTTCTTATAATCCAACCTTTTCTTTTAAGGATAACCTTTTGCAACCAGCCTTGCTTTGTAGGTCTTCACCTTTCTGTCTTTTCCAATCTTCCTCTTAAAGATCTACTTGCAACTTATGGGAACAATTCCTTCTAACAAATTAACAAAGGACCACAACTTGATTTACATACATTAAATCTATTTCAGATTCCATTGCTTCTAACCACTTACTTGAATCAATAACCGATATTACTTTTTCATAAGTTCTTAGATCATCTCTATCATCGATTTCTCCTACTAAGTAAGATTTAAAATCTTATTCTTGAAGAAATCCATATCTATTTAAAGGTTTTGATGTCATAGATGACCTTTCTATTATTACTAGGGAGTTTGTTATTGAAGCTTACTAAGTAGATGGTCCTACACTAGAAGTGACGGTTTGAGTCTCATTAGACTCTTCCTTAAGTTCAATAAATCTTCTTGCCCTTCCATTCTCTAAGAACTCTTTCTTTAATAAGTGGATATGTTTGGTAATGGTGATTCTCTGACCACTTGGGAAGTAGAAGTAATATCTTAAATAATTTTTTGGATGTCCGATACTGACCCTTCTTAGATTTAATGTTTAACTTATCATTTTTAACTAACTTAACATAAGCTAGACAACCCTAAGTTTTCATATAATTTAGGTTGGAATTGTCCCATACCATATCTTATATAAGGTCTTTTATAAGAAATTGGTTAAGATTCAAGATATCCACAGTGGTTTGGAGGGCATATCCCCATAATGATATTAGTATGTTTGTGAAACTCATTATTTATCATACCATATCTAATAGAGTACGATTCCTCCTTTGTTATAAACTATTAAGCTAAGGTGTGTATGAATAAGATAATTCAAAAATTATTCCATTATCCTTCAAAAATTCTCGAAACTTTGTACTTAAGTATTCTCCTTTACGGTCAGATCAAAGGTATTGATACTCTTTCAAGTTTATTTCTCTACTTCATATTTGAATTCTTTGAACTTTTTATAAGATTTTGATTTATGATACATCAAATACAAATACGCATATCATGAGTGAATGTCCTTGTCCTTTTTCACACTATTTTCTTTCTCTTCCAGCATATCTTCCCTTCAAAAAGTTTCTCTTTCCTTAGAAGCCTTAATGGTGTCAAAATATCTTAAATATGACCTTTTTATCTTCCACTCTTCACTTTATTTCCTTCTCGTCAATGAAGGCTCATCCCATTGCCAAAAATAGTCTTCCAAAGATTAGTGGAAACTTATAATCTTCATTTATATCAAGAACTACAAAGTCTAATATAAAGATAAATCTGTCTGCTTTAACAAGAAGATCTTCAACAATCCTTTTTGGATATTTAATTGAGTAGTTTACTATTTAGATGGTCATACTAGTGGGTTTTAGCTTTTTGATTCCTAATTTCCAGCAAAGAGAAAACAAAAATTAGACTTATACTAGCTCTTAAGTCATAGAAAACCTTATCGAATTTGTAATCTCTAATAAAAAAGAATGAAAATGCTCGGATCTAATCATTTTGGTAGTAGTTTCTGTTGGACAACGACATACCAATCCTCGATGAGCTTCACCATTCTTTCTTCATCTATCCTTATTTTCTTTTTTAGGACATATTTTAGGAACGTTGCATATTTTGGCGTCTGTTGAAGTGCATCTTCAAAAGAGAAATTGATTTTTAATTTTTTTCAAAATATTAAGAAACTTTAACCATTGTTTATCCTCTTTTGAATTTTATGGTTGTTGTGGGAATGGTGTGGGTGATCCTCCTTTGAGTAGTGGCATTTTGAGTTTAATTTATTGTTTTGCCTTGGAATTTTTCCACTTGGGACCCATTCTTCATCTTGTTCCTTTTTTCCTTCAATAAGATGTACTTTTTTTTATAACTTTTTCTTCTTGTCTTTACTCTTATTTCTTTGCATTAAGGTATTTTAAATTTGTCTCATTCCTTAAGGTAATTGCCATCACTTATTCTTCTGGAATTTTAACTGTGTAGCTTGTCAAGCTCTTTTAAGGCCATTTAATGATCTTCTCAACTAATTAGCCTAATTGTGTTTGTATAGTTCAAATAAAAGTTTCATGGTTTCCGTGGATTTCCCTCATCTTTTCCATTGTTCTGTTTTCTTTTCAAAGATTAATTGTTGTTATATTAGTTTTTCCAAATTAGATTTCTTTTCTAGTTATGGTTGGAATAACATGTTGGCTCTCTAACCTTCTTGATTGTTACATGTAAAATTCTAGTGGTTCCTCTAGCCATGATTATATATGTTAGAATATAGGTTGTTTTAGAAGTTACCTTTCTATTGATTTCCTATGTAATTGATTGGTTCGACACTTGAAAAGGCGAATTTTTTCCTTATTTGGAATATTGTGTTAGAGAAGGAGAATTCATAACATTAGCATTTATACTTCCTGATTGTTTCTATAGTGTAACCACTTATGCAATAATGGCTATCAATGAAATAACTTTATGGAAACCTATTGTTTTCCTATTGCATTCATTAGCTCCTATATAGTTATTACTCGCCATTACTTCCAATAAATAAGAGTTTGCAATTTTGGTGTCATCCCATTGTAGAATGTTTATACAATGAGCCATGTAAGGATACCATGATATGGGTTTTGTCTTAGAAGTTTTTTTTGTCTCTCTTATGCCTTACGCATTGTTTTTAAAAGAGCTTGCATGAAATAGGTGATGTCATTCCTTATCTTTGCTAATTTTGATGGCAATAAATACTTTGAAAGGAATTGGTGTGCCAAATTGTTCCATATTATGATTGCTCTAGGTAGAAGGGATAATAACCATGCTTTAGCTCAGTCTTATAGTGAGAATAGAAAAAGGTAGGGTTTGAAGAAATCTATTGACCTCTAAGCATGCTAATTCACTTTCTCTCTTTAGCTAAAACTCTGATTATCAACAATGATCAACTGCACTCAAGCTCTTCCTCTCCTATTTGATGTTTGTTCTTTAAAAATTTTAAGATTTGAAACTTTGAAATTATGATTAAAGTTGAATTCAATCTGCTTTATATAGGTGGCACCAAAACATGACATGCATACTTATGTGTGCAAGGATGCACAATAGCACATGATGAGAACTTTAAAATTTCCCCAGCAAGTCATAGTATACATATGGCAACTCCTCAAATTGACACATGTATGACCAAAATAAAGGTTAAAAGTCCATTTTAACCTTCATATATAATTAAACCATTGTAAAAATACAAAAATAATTAAAATAACCATTTTATTACCTTACTTACCAATTTTACAAAAATCGAGCCATTACACATTAGTCAATCGTTTTTTTAGCTCCTCAAATCTAGCCTCACACTCATCAAACCACCTGAGAGGAACCTATTTTCTTATTAAAGTAGTCAATAATCTAGTTAACCTAGAAAGGCCCTTAGTGAACCTCTTATAATAACTAACCAAACCAAGAAAGCTCTTAACCTTCTTAGTTGTCCTAGGCACCAACCAACTTAACACAACTTCCATCTTACTTAGATTAATAGAAATACCTTTAGCTAAAACTACATTCCTAAGAAACGCCACACTATCTAACCAAAATTCAAATTTAAAAAATTGGCATATAATTGTTTTTTCAACTCTTGTAACTTAACTGGAGTCATCCTATATGGTGCCTTAAAATTCAAAGTTATACTAAGTACTAACTCAACACCAAATCAATGTCAGTCTTCAGAGCCAAACCTGGAAGATTATCCAAAAGTGCATCAATAAATTCTCTAACCATTGATACATCCTTAATCCTTAGACTTTGTTTATCCTTACACATAATATTAGCTAGATATCCTACACAACTCTTACTTAACTTCTTTCTCACATTAACACAAGAAATCATTTGACCCCAAATTTTACCTTCATTGAAGGTAAAATCATCCCTATAACTCAATTGAAATTAGATTTTTCTTCTTTTATAATCAATCTCAATGTCATATCTATGCTTAGAATTATATCAAAATTTGACATCTTTATCACAATCAAATCTATCAACGACAATCTACCCTGAATCCTTATTAAATATTTCAACAACATCTAATCATTCATTAGCATATTACCATTTGATAACTTAATACAAATTTTATGACTTATCATAATAAGATTTAAACTTAATCTATCTACAATATTTTTAAAAATAAAATAATACATAATACCACTATCGATCAAAAGAAGTAAATGAGAATCATGGAAAGTAATTGACTTATTTCCGCTAATGGATTAACATTTGCTTGCTCTTGTACCAAAAAGAATACTCAAGCCTTAAAACTTTGAACTCTACTAGCAACAACTCTAGTAGGATATTTAAACACCCTATGATCGATTATTTATAGTTGTAACACATATTTGCCTTATAAGACACTCACATGAAAGATTCTTTTAACATTTACCACTTACTTATAGCTCCACATGGGCCTTTTTATAACCCTTATATTCTTTCTTAGTTTGAATTAGCCTCAACTTTATCTTTACTACCGTTACTCTCAACTAACAGCTCTATTTTCTTTATACATACCTTTGATATCAATGCTCTACCTAATGCTTACTATACCTTCGAGATGGATAAGTACCCATCATCACATCCCTTATAATGATTGGATACAAACCATGAAAAAACCTTTCAACTCTCCCCTCTTAATACATATTATGTCTTATCTTGAATTAATTTCTAAATTCTCTTAAACCTTAATTTCTTGTCACTTTCTCATGAAAATGATGACATGTAAGTCATGCTAAAACCATATTGAAGTCCATGACTTAGCCCAAAGACACGCTTAAAATCATCATCTTGAAAATTATCATAGTTAATTTGAAGATCTCATCATAAAACTTATTATAATTGACTTAAAGATCTTAACATAAGATTAACAAAAATTTTTGTAAAACTTCCATAAAAACTCGTATGTTCATTAGACTAATTAACGTAGGGATTTGACACCCTAACCTCATGAGTTCAACTAATGAATGACTAACACATAATTTTTAATGAGCCTAACTAACGAAAATCTTCAATTTTTTATAGTTATGTGAACTAATAGATGTTCTCTTGTATCTTACCTAAAAGATATTCAAAACATCATCTTTGTTAATTTTATAATATATACATATTCAATCTAGAGGTCTAGAAAACTTATAAAACTTCATTTTTCTTCTTTTGCATAAAACATTTTATTTTGCCATGCCATGGATACAAAAAAAATGCATTAATTTTTAATTTCTTAATAAACTTAGTTCTATGAAACTACCATTTTATGCCATGCATGACTATGCAACTCTAAAGCGCACAATCATGGCACTTATGTTCCATGTATACATGGAACTACTTTGCTTCACGATTATGTTTCACCAATACATGATTGTGACTCTTGCATAATACCTTAGCCCATGCATGCCTATGCATGTATAGTATCCAAAGTCATGACACTGCATACCGTAACTCACGGTCTTATGTCAAACATGCATAATACCATGCATCGTGATCGTCCTGAGTAGATCATAACTAAACAACTGTCAAATTTAACCAAATTTCTTTCAATTATTATCATTCAATATAGAATTTATTCTCATAGTGTATATATCATCATTTAATCATCAAAACATCACGAATCATAGTTCATCTGATCATTGTCTCTTGTAACCTTCTTTAATCAATATTTATTTATCATATAATTTACTTGATCAATTTCAACGTATTCAACATACAAATCAAGCTTCATAACAATCACATTAAATCATCTCATGCTCAATTAACTCAAATTTGAAAGAAGGTATGCCTTTGTCGTAACTTCCTCAAGCGTCAAGGACATAAAACAAAATCATGCTTAAACTTATCTAATTCACGCAATTGATTTCAATTCATCTTAGATCAAATACTTTGCATGCTTAATTTAGTTAAATTACATTATGAATCTTCAACAAAAGCTTAAACAACCTAACGGTATCAATAATCATGGAATCATGCATAAACTATCTACTTAGGTTAGGATGTTACTTACCTAGATGTTTAGCACTTAGCTTTCTTTTTAGCTTGAACTTTGATCAACATCCAATAAAATTTTCAATGATCAACCTCACTTTGTTCTCTATGTTACAAGCTTTAGAAAGATCTAATATATATAAAAATCGATAGAATAAAATTTCAAAACCAGCACTACCTTATATAGGTAATGACCATTTTGCCATCCATAATCATGCATTGTAAGTATGAAAAATCATCCATGATGGGAATTTTTTAAATTATGCACCCAAACAAATTGTACACAAGATAACACCTTAAAGTGACACATGTATGACCCAAAATAAAGTCAAAATGACTATTTTACCCTTCACATCAATTTTAATCAAATTAAAGGCATAAAAATAATTAAATCACCCTTCTTCTTACCCAAATTACCAATTATCAAAAACCAGGCCATTTCAATGCCCCTTATTGACACTATATTAACATATTGATAGATTTTTCCTTTTAAGCCTTGCTTGTAATTGCTTGTAATACCATTAAATCTTATTCAGAATTTTAGAAAGAGTATACTCTTTCCTGTTCAAATTGTAGTTGGTTATAAATGGCTTATAGCTTAGAGATAAAGATTGGAAAATTAAAATCATCCTTAGTCTATCAAGCATTACTACTCTAGAGGTGTCTAACTCAGTTAGAATTTTAATCATTTGTATAATATGATCATTTGGAGTAATTCTTTCTATAAGTCACATGTTGAATAGTGTCAAACATAGTTTGTATTCCTTCACGTGAGAATTTCAATGTACAACTCTTGTAGTGCTTTGATGATATCATATGCCAATCTTATGCTATTATGTATAGTTTAGAACTCTTTATTTATTGAAGCTACATGTAGCTTTTGGCTTCCAAATCATGCTATTTTCATTTATTAAAGACCTTTTCCGTTGCTTCACTTTTTTTAGAGGGAATGGCTATTAAAAGTTGTGTCACCAATACATAGACAATCTTTCCATAGTTTAAAACTATCTTAGGTTCCTTAACCAATCCTCGTAATTAGGTCTGGTTAATATATTATTGTACAAAATTTTTAGAAGCACATTGTTACTCATTTTCAAAATATCATAAATAAAAGACATTGTATAAAAAGAAATACATTTATTAGTGATTTGTATATTTTAAACCCTTTTTTGCTTCAGAAGCTCGTATTATTTTATTTAAATCCCTCACTCCCTTATTAGTGACTTGAAAATTTTTGTTGAATCAAATTTCTTAGTAGAAAATCAAATTCTTATTGAATTTAATTTTCCACAAACAATAGAAATCTTGGTTAATTGAATTCAGTAAGTAAGAAACCATATTCTTTTTATATCAACTATATAAGACTTGATGCAACAACTGTGCACTTAATTTTGGATGTCTCATATAATATAGATTTTAACGTCTTAAACTAGTTAAAACTAAACCATTGTGCCATTTAGTAATGAAATTTCTCTAATGCTCTCATATAATAGAAATTTTGGGCATAATTAAAATATTTGTAACATCCTAGGGTTAGTTTGGTCTTTTAGGCTTTCTAATCTGGGGTCAGATTGAGGATTTTGAGAATTCTAAGGTTGTGAGAAAGTTTTGGGGTGAAATAGGTGTTTTTGTAGAGTTTGGTGGCTTGCGCATGGATCCAATTGGGAGGATTTGCATGCGAGCACGGGAAAATGTCATTTTTGTAATTTTCCCGGGATGCACGACTGTGCATGAGGGGTGCACGCCTGTGCGTGCGCATTGTTTCAGCCACCTTGGTTTTAAGTCGTGCTTATCCGTTCCCAAATCATTTTCAACCAACGTTTTCCTTTCAATTTCAGAGAACCTCAACCCTAAGAGGGAAGAGCAGCTTCCAGGACCGTCCAATCTAGCTTGAGCCTTCGAATTTCTTGAGAGAGAAAGCATGTCAAGAGGTAGGTGCTTCTTACCTCTTTCCCTTGTGTTTTGATTTGTTTAAATTATGCTTTGATGCATGAGATCTGTTTCCAGCATGCTTGTGATGTTTTGCTTGTGTGCTGATGATGATTTGAGATGATTATGATGATGATTGATGCATATATATTTATGCCATGTGTGAGAATATGTATGTTATATATGTTTACGCCATGGATTGGATGATGTGCTTGGAATTTGAAGTTGTTGAAAGGGCAAGTATGCTTATATGAAGTGTTGTGCATGTGAAATATGTTTATTCTGTCTTTGAATTGAGTTTTGGTTGGGAATCGAGTTGATTCCAAGGGGTTACGCAAGTACAGAGTAGGATGCACGCCCGTACACTCGTTGCGCACACCCGTGCATACTGTATTATCTACATGGTCACGACCGTGTTCACGTAGTTGTGCGTGCCCTAATTTGCGGGGTCACGATTGTGCATAGTTCATGCACGCCCGTGCACCGAGAGAAAATGAGAAAAATGCATGAAAATCCAGAACCTTACACGACCACAAGCACGAGAGGGTCACGATCCCGTGCAAGCTTATGGATGCCCGTGCGTCAGGCAGAAAAGAGAAAAATAAGCTTTAAATGAGAAATATGTATAGTAAACCCTATCCAAGTGATAGAAAACAGTAAAATGAGCTCAAATAAGAATACATGATACATCATACATACAGCATAGCATGACATGCTATACAGTGTTTTCAGAAATGGATCCAAGGATCCGAATTCATATTTTCAGTTGAAAAACATAGATTCCAGGGGTGAATACGAGGGGGCACTTGTGAGTTTCAACACCCGTTGCACCAGGAGCTAATGCTCATTACTAGTCCTATGTATTGACACGTGTTGGGTTGCTCAGCTAGTAGATTTAGGTTTTTTGATCCGAGGATCAGATGCAGTATAACGCGAGGCACTCAGTTTAGATCAGTTTACAGGCCCAGGCCTGAGGCATCACGTGTCCCATACAGTTTATGGCGCGTGTTTGTATAAGAAACTCACATGGCCAAGGTGTCGAATCCCTGTATTCATCAGTCTGCGTAGCACAGTTTTCAGTATATCATGGTACCCCAAGGTACATAGTTTTCAACATAGCTTTCAGATAAAGCTTTATTATATGATTTTTATATATGAGATCCCAAGATCCAATAGCATAGTTTTCAATGAACAGTTTTCAGAAAACTACTTTCAGTATACAGGCCTAGGCCTAGTTATGATTTCAGCATGTTATCATATCATGTCATTATTATATGACACATCAGCATATCATTCAGAGAATAATAAGACAATAAGAAACAGTAAATGAACAGAATATGAAAGAATGTGTAAAAGACACGAACAGCAGAATATCAGAATACGAGAACCCTTATGGTCAAGCATGATCATTCTACAATAGCACACGTTGTGTGAGACCTATATCTTGCAAAAATAAATTTTTTCTCCCTTCTTTTGTCATGAATTACTTCATGCAAGGGATTAATTAGCAACTTAAGCACATTTTTATGATTAATTAGCAACTTAAGCATATTTTTATCATCATCAAAACATCAAGGGTTCAACACTTATGATAAGGCTGCCCAAGTTGCAAAGTGTACTCTTTGTTATAAGTTAAACCATGCGAGGGTTTTGTTTTAAGCAAGAATGAGCATAAACTTAGTTTGATGGTACCATAGGTTACTCTTTGCATTTAAAAGTATTATACATATTTGAACAACTCTTGAAAAATGTCCATATGAGTCTTTTATAGTTGATTCTTCAAACTAGTTCTGTTGCATCATCTCAACTATAATAAGTTTTATTTCGAAGTTTTAGCTTTTACAAATGGTTTGGTTATGCTTGAAAGTTAATCATTAATCATTTCTGTGATGTAGTTAGCTAATGTTCACTTTTGTTCTACCATGTTTCTTACTCTTACCACTACTAATTCTTTTTCTCTTTTTTGTTGCCTTATTTGTTTTCTAGTCTATTTATGTTAGGAATAAGAGGATAGTTGCACCTGTATGGGACATGGTCCTAAAGAGATAGGCTCTTGAAAGTGGCTCAAAAGGTTAATGCCTAGTAGAATAACCTTATGGGACATGTTTCTTGCTCAGTTCTTTGTCTCATTTCTCTTCAGATAACCTTAATCAAATTTCCTAAGAGATTCAGCCAACTTCTAGTGGCCAATCCAATCAGGATTTAATCAAAGTTTGAGAGATAGAGAATCTTAGCAACTTCAGGTAAGTGTTTTCTTACTTTTTTCCTATTTCTATAACATGTATCTTATTGGATAAGGTCAGTCAGTGATAAAACCATGTTTCTAGCTTAGTAAGCATGATCTTGAGATAAATGATGTAAAGATAGAGGAAGATTTTGAGATAGAGCATGTTTAGAACAATTTTATGTGCATATATGTGTTTTATGCATTTAACAGTATCGTTGGCTGAGATTAAAAGTTATAAGATGATGAAAGTTGTGATAGAAGCTTGTGGTTACTTGTTTATGTGTTAGAATAAGCTTAATTGAAGATAGATTCAGATTGGGTTGAGTTTGGGCATAGTTCTGCATGTTCTGAAGATGGAAATTACAGAGTATATGATGCACATGCCTATATGTTCGTATTTTTTTGCATGGTCACAATTGTGTAAAGTATGCATGATTGAGACCAGTATGCCAGTGCCTTCAGGCACAAGATTGTACAAGTGAGGTTCACAGTCATATGCATTTTCCCAATTATTCATGGTTGTGCCTTGATGAAGTCATGACCATATAGGTGTTTTATTATAGGTTCGTGTACGTAGGGACACGATTGTGTGTGGTGTATACATGACCATGTGTTCTAAAACACATGCCTATGCACTAAGCCAAATTTTAGTAAAACATTTTAAAAACTAGCATGACTACACACATAACCACATGCATGCCTATACAAACAGTTAAAGTTACAAAAAAAGTTTAATAAATAGAAAACAACAGAGAAATGGTAACAAAACAAAGAAAGAAAGAATATTTTCCCTAAATCACACATTCAATCTCATATAAGTATAAGAAACTCAATGGCAATATAGAAATAGTATAGATAATTGTTAGCTTACAATTAAAAAATAAAACGAAAATAGGAAATAGCAATAGTTATTGTTATAGAAACTTATAGAATAGTAAACTAACAGAAACATAATAGAATATAGAATAACTTATGCATAACTTATTAACAACCTTAATAAGTTATAGAACTAGAAGCTTTAACAACAATACATGAAACAGAACAATAACAATTATACAGTTATACAGAATACCAAAAAAAGGAAAGAGAAATAATAAGAGTACATGTATGATGTGCATGTCATGACATGGTATGCAAAAGTAATGTTTTCAGAAAAAAGGGATCAAACGATCCAGATGCATCATTTTTTTAATATTAAACCTGATATCCAAGTTAATTATTAAAGGTGAATACAAGAGGGCATGTAAACACTTTTCCGAAGTCGAGCTATTTCTAAGGAAAAACTGTAGGAGTTTCCCTAGAAATAACACAATTCGGAAGAAAATTTCTCTTGATCCTGTTCATAATAATTATAGTAAACACTTTTAATCACTCTATCATAATTTACCAATCCTACCAAATGACTGGATTTACATAACATAAGTATTAACTAAAATAAAACATAATCTATTGTCTATTATGATTATATTAGTAGAAGATGTAAGGATGTTTTATAGATAATATATTTTACTTGCAACTAAAGCATCATAAACTTATATATAATCCATAAGATATCTACAATATCACAAAAAATACAAAATATATCCTTCTAATTTTAACAAAGACACATGCCATGCTAGTGCCTATGTCATGACTCTCCCTGACCCCTACTCAACAAGTACTTACAAAATAAAAGAAATCTAACAGCATGAGTACTAATGACTCAGTATGCCTTTATCCTTATTAGATCTCGCTTAATCTTTATTGAAATTTCCCTTTGATATAACACCATAAATATGTATGTATGATAAATGACATATATGACATAATGTATATCTGAACTTTTTATTTCTTTCTAAAAACTCTTTATACTTGCCAATTGGACTAAACTAAGACATGGATTCTTTGACCATATGAGCAACATAACTGTCTGGATATAATCCTCGTCCTACATGTATGCTGAACCGATTATACAATACATCTGAATATAAAGTCCTTCCATTTTGGTGATGTGCATGTAAGGGTACTCATAAGTTCTCTATCGCAACAGTCTATTGAAAAACTGCTTTATAAATTACATAGTTTTTATGCATTTTCAATGACTGCAAACTTAAGTTTATAAATATAAATTTGTGTGAAAACTTAAGTGTATAAATAAGAAAATGCTTGTCTGTAAATGCTTATTGGCTTATTCAGTCATGAAAAAATATGTATATGCATGCTTATGCAATGTTATACTTATTTCTTAGCCATTATGCATTTACATGATCTTTCTATCAGATTTATTCTGCTCAATATTTTCTTATATGCTAAACATCCTTGCACATTAAGGTACGAATTATATTAGGTCACTGCCACTACTAAATTTTAGATTACCATGACCTAATATTTATCATTTAAGCTTACTAATAATAAATTAGATCACACCATTTTAACAATTACCAACTCATCATAATATGTATATATATATATTGTATGATTTGTCAAACTTGGCCATGAAAATACCTTGAATACTTACTGATATAACATATTAGCCTTACCACATCACCATATCCATTTTCCAAGATTGCATAACAAGTTAAGCTTCTCATGATACATACCTCAACATAACATATCAATATCATATATTGAATCATTTAACCTCAAATTAACTCAAAATCCATTTTCTTTTTACATAGTCAAATCTTCCTCCTTAATTGCATCACATTTTTTCTCCTAAAATTAATTTTATATAATTTCATCTCCACAATATTATCTATTTCTTATATCATTAACTACCAAAACAAAAAAATTTCAAATTTTCCATAAACCCTAAGATGAGAAACTTAACTTTCCAATCAAATTTACTTACCTTCAAGTTTTTCCCTTGCTTCTTCTTCTTCCTTTGAATGGTTTTTCTCCTTTTGAATTCCTAATCCATCATTAAAGAATTAGAACATCACCTAATAAATAAAATTTCGACAACTTTTTGCAAGATTTTTACCTTAAATGATGATGGAAACACTTTTCTTGAAAAATCCTAGCAAATTCTTCACAAATCCTTTTTTATTTCTTCCAAAATTTGAAGAAAAAAGAGAGAAGACAACAACAAACATCCAACTGCAGAGAAGAAACAAAATGGAAGAAAAAAAGGCACCTTTATCCTTTTTAATTAATTAATTATGCCTAATTTCCCAAAATGCCTTTCATCTTTTTCACAAATTACATTTATGCCGTTTATTCAATTTACCAAAATGCCATTTACTAAGAATGACCTTCATAAACATATAAATTATTTTAGATCCTTTCTTTTTAATACCCATTTTATCCCTTAAATCACCATTTTACCCCTAGTACGAATACCACTCTTTTGTATGTTTTTTAAATAAATTTCTAGTAAAATCATTAAGGGTAATTTCTATTAGAGATTTTTGAATATACCTGAGCATGGGTGTGATTAGACATCTGCGGGATTTCAGCATTCTAACTATGGTGAAATTGGTTAGATTTCAACTTACTGGCCTAAAGATTGGTACGGTAGGATATTTCAACTTACTAGCTCTTCGCTAGTACGGTTTAGTCCATCTGACTAAAATGTTAAATACTTGTGTTTATCAGTCTGATCAGTACAATAGGTATATTTAGATATATATAAATTTTTAAAAAAATTTTCATTCAATTTTTCAATATTTTAGGATCTCCAAATCTCATCTATAGTATTTTAGTAAATGTTTTTAGTAAATAGGCCTAAGGGCAAATAACTTGATTTTAGCATGTTTCATACCATGATATAGCATAACATGGAAGGAATCAGTATAAAAACAATAAGATAAGAAATAGTTAAGAAACAATTAAAAAATGAATATAAAGATGTATAACTACACGATATACATCATTTAAGCATAAGCATAAAGAATTTAGTTGAAGCGTAAGAGATCTTAAGAACACTATAGGTCTTAGAAACTAATAAACAAAGAAAGTAAGATAATGAATATCAGAAAGAGAATTAGTTATGGTAAGCCAATTGTAGGACCCACCGCCACACATATATCTCTTTTTCTTTTATTAATATACTAGAATTTGGGTACACGCGATGGGAATCCTATGAAAAGAAATCTGCTGCTAATTACATACGCAATGCGGAAGCTAAAACTGTAACTGAAATATACAATGTGCAATGTACAATAGGCCCAATGGCCTTTTCATATATATACTGTTTTTGTACAATATTCTTACATTTGAGTAAATGAAACATTTACAACTTAAGACCCAACAAGCCATAACTGAAATTTACGTACTGAAATTGAGGTGGGGCCCTCTCCCGTCAACCATGGTCCACCCGTTCCTTGCTAATAGCACACACACTTGAAAAGGAAGGAAGAAGGAAAGAGATGAGTGATAAAGATCACCCAGTAAGCGATCCTTACTTCCTTCAAACCCAAACAAGCAACACACAAGCACATACCTGGCCTTTGCCCTAACATTCATCTAATCGCTTGCTGGAATCGGGAAACTATTATGCTGGTTATTTGAATCTCATTATTTATTCATGCCATGAATTATATGTCATGCCATGCCAACTGAAAACTGAGTATGCATGCATCTGAATCTATCTATATCTGAAGATACCTGCTGTGTTGATCAGACGATAAATATAGGGATTCGACATCTTGGCCACGTGGGTTGAACAGTTTAGCTAAGGGCTAAAACGCTGAAAATGTTATGCTGAACGATCTGACTGGTATCAGAAGGTTGAAATCCTACAGATGCCCCCTCGAGTTCACCCAAATCTCTAATCCGTATGTTGGGTTCTGAATGTTGAAAACTACTGAATTCAGATCCTTGATCCTCTCTCATACTACATGTCATGCTATGGAATTCTTATGTAGCATTATTTAACTGATTACATGCTTATCTGATGCTTATTATCCTTTATATTTGGTTTCCCACGTTTAATTATCCCTTTTTAATGCTTTCTAGAAAAAGATGCTAGCGCACAGATGTGTGAGCAAAGTACACGAGCGTGTAGGAGACACACATGGGCATGTACCCAGATGCACGGGGTCGTGCACTAGCCGTGCAGCCGGTTGTGCTCACTTTTGGAAATTCTACGTAAAACTCTAAAATAACTAGCACACGACCGTGTCCTTCAGGACACACGAGCGTGCATCTGTAAACCAAGCCGTGCACACTTTGTGCACATGGGTGTGTCCTTGCAGAAACAAAGGCACACGGCCATGCTCATGCGGGCACACAGGCATGTGTCTTGTTCTGCATCGACAACACTCACCTGGAAATGCAGGAAACCATAACAATCCACATCCAAACTCAAATTAACTTAAAACATGCATTTTAGGCACTTCAATAAGCATATATCAAGCCTCAATTTCATCTCAATCAATCCATGTCACAATTCACCATAAAAAGGGCTCTTTCTCTCACATAAACACACACAAGCAAAGCAAGCATGGTTCCTAGGTGGAAATATGCATCTCAAACATCATTTCATCTCATATCAACATACAAACATATCATAAGCATGCTGGAAACGTAAGCAAACATTTCCAAACATCATCAATCATCAAATACAAGCTGGGAAACATAAGGAAGAAGGAAACACTTACCTCCTACCATGGCTACTAGAAATCTCTCTTTCTATCTATTCTCTTCCTTCTCTAGCTAGATTGGGAGCTGTTGAAAGCTGAAGATCTGGTCTAGGGCTGGAAGCAACTGAAACAAAGAGAAACTCGACTGAAATGGGATAAAAGCTGGGTGAGAAACATTAAATCTCCCGTCTCTCTCTCATCTACCCACCTACATTGGCATGCAGGGCATAGTGCATGGGAGTGCACCAGGAAAAATGGATGAAATTTATTTCCTATGCTACGCATGATTGAAACCTCTTAAAGGGAATCATGCATAAGCCACACAGGCTCTGGAAACTTATTATCTGACCCCTAAACTCTTCTACACTCCCAATCTATTTCTATTTCTCACATCTAACCCCAAAACTCTACCCCTAAGGGGCTTTCTAAACCTAAGATGCTACAACAATAGCTAGATTTTTTTCATGCCAAGTCATAGACGTATACTCATATATATAATTATGATTAGAATATAAGTAGTGAGTTTCAATAATGAGATTAGCTAAAGCAAAAGAAGTTATTAAGCTAGTCAAGAACTTGGTTAAGTTCTTTAATTTAACAGCTAGCTAGTGATAGATTATATTAGAGCCTAACCGACGGTAGAGATAAGAGATGCTTATTGAATGACTTGTCACTCATCCTTCTCAGTTTTCTTTCTTGTAAGTTAGTGTTTTGGGGAGTTGACCTTGGAGTATGAGATGACTGGAGCATGGGATATGGCTTAAGCGGGTCTTTACTCGATGTTTTTAGGTTTATATATATGTAGGTGCATATATGTATTTAGTTTTCAATAGATAGCATATTGGTGGCTCACATGCTTTGTATTGCTCATGCATATTATGTATAATATCATATATGTTTATAATATTATTAAATATAGTTAAAAAATATGAGTTTTATTTAGGATACTGTACAGTAGGTTTCAGCTTACCACAATTTATTTCTTTTAAGCTTCCACATATAGTGTTCTCAAATAAGCAATAAGAATGGGACCAATTACTATATATTAAAGATGATTCTAGTTATCAAAAAAAAAAAATCCTAGTGTATAGTAATATATAGTAGCAAGCTTTACAAAGTGGTATTGAAGCATGTTCTAAGCCATCAAAGCAAGTTCTGAGCCAATATTTTATAAAATGTTCTCAAGTATGCATTATTTCTTAGTTACATGAACATATAACCAGAGTATCCGAACAGCTAAAGCTCGTAGTTCCCCTCAATGTCACTATCTTAATAGTAGATTTAGTATAGATAACAAATCCTAACCCTTTTTTTGTGTAATTTTAGATATAAGAACCCACATTCCTAGAGCCAACCAGACATAGTTTTTAGATAGCTAGAAGAGGTTTTCAAAACTCTCGAAGATCTGTCAATATTGAGAATATAAGAGAAATTATCAAAGAAATAATGAGAGAAGATTTCAGTAGTCTATGAAAAAAAAATATCAAAAACCAGTAAGGGGTGGTTACCTAGAGCCAACCAGACATAGTTTTTAGATAGCAAGGTAGAGTTAGTATCAAAGTTCAGAGTCAGAATCAGTGGGTGTCAGAGTTACAAATAGGTTACACCTATTTTCAATTTTCAATTTCCTAAAAGTTCATTAGCCTCTTAAGTTTAGTGGATCTTGAGATCTAATTATAGTATAATACTGGATTGAGGCAATATAGAGTACAAGGGGATTATTCAATAAGTCAGATAAAGAGAAACTCAAATATAGAGTGTATTTACTCAGAGGAAATGTGAGGATTTGGTGGAACCATGTAAAGACGGCAGTGAATAAAGACAGTTTGACTTAGGCTGAGTTTAGATAGATATTTGATAAGAAGTCCAAGAGCACTGATATGATGCATGCTAAAGCTTAGAAATTTATTAAGTTGACTCAAAGGTTAAGTATAATAGAGGAGTATGTGATCTAGTTTAATGCTTTGGCCAAATTTGTTCCCAGCTTTGTCGAATCAGAGTTAGGTAAGGTGCAGAAATTTGTTCATGGTCTGTATCTTATCGCAGTTAGTGATACGATGATAGGATATTCTCCTCTCCAAAGGTTCATTAATGCTTTAGGTAAAGCCTTGAGGTCATAAATGTATCTCCAAAAGATAAAGATGTTTTCGAGGTTGGCTAAGAAAGATAGAGCTGAAGACAAAGGAAAAGAGGCAGATTAGAAAAAGAAGAAATAAAAGAAAAAGAAGTTGTTCAAAGAAGAGAAGAGACAAAAAGATCAATTCTAGCTATCAAAGCGTACCAGGTGTAGGAGGAGATACTTAGGAGAGTGTTTGGCTAGTCATGATGTATGTTTCAAATGTTACTAGCCAAGATATAAAAGTTTAGCATACCCTACTAAAGAGGATATAGGTTTATCTAGAGATAAACTCAAGCCAAGAAAAGATAGAGTAAGCCTAGTCAGAAGAGGTATAAAGGTAATAGAGGGAGGCTAGGTTCATCTTGACCTTAGTTAGTATTTCCTTTGCAATACTCCATTTGTTTAGGTTACTATTTAGTTTGATTATCTAAAAAAGTCTTCAGAGAGAGATATTGATGTTAGACTCCAATTAAGCCATGATCACTGTATCAGAGATTAAGATAGAGTTCAAAGTAAGTAAATAGAGTGCGTAGCGGAAGCCAAGGAAAATGTCTAGTGATAAAAATTTCCAAAGATATCAACTTGCTTCCAAAGAAGAAAAAGAGATAAGAGTAGCTTAGCCTAAGAGCACTATCATGAAAGCTATTATATATGAAGCCCTAAGAGAGTATAGTTGAGCTTAGAAGGAATGAAACAGAATGTGAGTAGCGAGATAAGCTATAGTAGAAGAAGTTATTACACTAGTCAGGAACTTGGTTAAGTTTTTTAGTTTAACAGCTAGCCAGTGATAAATTAGATTAAAGCTTACCTAAGGATAAAGATAGGAAATGCTTACTGAGTGACTTGTCACTTATCCCTCTTAGTTTTCTTTCTTGCAAGTCAATGTTTGAGGGAGTTTGAGCATGAGATGGTTAGAATGTATGATATGGTTAAAACAGGTCTTCACCCAATGTTTTTGGTTTTATATATATGTATATTCATATATATATTTAGTTTTTAGCAAATAGCATATTGGTGGCTTGCATGTTTTATATTGCTCATGCATATTATGTATAGTATCATGTATGTATCTAATAATATTAAATATAGTTATATAGTATAAGTTTTATTCAAGATACTGTATAATGGATTTCAGCTTATCACCACATATTTCTTTTAAGCTTTTGCACATAGTGTTTTCAGATAAGTAGCCATAGTAGGATCTATTGCTTTATATTAAAGATTATTGCAGTTGTAAAAAAAAAAAAATTCTTAATATACAGTAATATATAATAGTAGGCCTTACAATCTGTGGGCTCAAAACAAGCCTAAATATGGTGCTAAAGCTATTATTCACTAGAAATAGGCATATGGGGCGTTCTTTACGATTTAGGGCTCAAACTTAAGTAGATACGTCAATCACGTTTAGGCCTTATCTTTTCAAAAAAGAAAGTCTAATTTAGAAACTTGATGGCTATCATCATTGGGGAATATCTAGTAGGTTAAAATAAGGTGTCTATAGTATGCCCTCTACTTTATAGGGTTTGTGTGTGTTGTGTAGTGAATACAGTTTACAAAAATGAACATAAGACAAATGCAAAGCACAATAAAGTATAATAAAGACAATGAGTACAAGACCCAACAAATCAATCAACATAAAATAATCGGAGAATTGACTGTAGTTGTAAACTTTATAGTAGTAAATAATCTTTCCTTCTAAGTGATCCCCAAACAATCTTTCTTAATGATCCACAACCTACGTCTTTTAAACCATTTTCTATATTGATGATCTTCTTTAACACAGAATGGATGATCTAGTATATGGTGAAGAAGTAACCCTAGCATAAACCTTATAATGACTAAGTCATATCTAACATGAGATAGATAATCTAGTCTATGGTGATGAACTAACCTTAGTCACAGTCTTCATAATGACTAAGTCCTATCTAAAATATGATAGACAATTAAGTTTATGTCAAAGAACTAACCTTAGTCACAAACTTTGTAATAACCAAGTCCTATCTAAAATAAGATGAATGATCTAATCTATGGTAAAGAACTGACCTTAGTCATGGACTCTGTAATGACCAAGTCTTATCTAACATGAAGTAGTCTAGTCTCTTATGATCTTCATGATTCCTTAGTCTACACGACTCTTATACTTCACATAGGCCTTCCAGCCTAACTATTGGGTTCTTAAACTAATCACTCCAACCTGAGCACTAGTTTTGTTTACTTAAACTAATCACTCTAGTTTGAGCATTGGTTTTGTACACTTGAACTAATCAATCTAGCTTGAGCATTGGTTTTGTTCTAATTAGTCCAACCCAATCACCAGTTTTAACACCTAAAATAATCATTTTAACCTAAACATTGGCTTCTAATCACTTGTACCTGATCATTAGTTTTAACACTTGAACTAATCACTTTAACCTGTACACTAGTTTTTTTCTAATCACTTCAGCTTGTTCATTGGTTTAACACATGAACTAATCACTTTAACCTAAACACAAGTTTTGTCCTAATTATTCCAACCTGATCACTAATATTATTCACTTAAACTAATTATTTTACCATAAACATTGGTTTTGTGCACTTAAACTAATCATTTTAGCTTAAGCATAAGTTTTATTCTAATCAGTCCAACCTGAACACTGGTTTTAACATCTAAACTAATCATTACAACCTAAGCATTGGTTTTGTCCTAATTACTCTAGCTCAATCATTGGTCTTATTCATTTAAATTAATCGTTCTAGTATGAACATTGGTCTTATACACTTAAGCTAATCATTCCAATCCAAGCATTGGTTTCATTCTAATCACTCTAGCCTAATCACTAGTTTTATTCATTTAAACTAATCATTCTAGCCAAAACACTAATTAAAACCTTAACATAATTTATCATAATTTCTAGTCTAAATAGTGATGCACAACCCTCAGATTTCTAAAATAAACACCATTAACCATGAGGTAGAAACATGTTTCTAATAAGTGTATGTCCTAATTTTCCTTCTGTAGACAAGCTTAGAAACCTAATTTTAGGGCGAACTAAGCTCACTAGACATAAGTTGCCCCTTGTTGACTAAATTAGCGACCTATTGCCTCTTATAAGGTAGTCTCGAAACTTTATTGCCTTCTGTGAGGGAATCTAAAGATATAGGTTGCCCCTTATGGGGCAAGCTAACAATCTATTAAGGTAACCTAAACATGAGTGGTCTTCTGTAGGATGAACTAAGTAATGAATTACCCTTTAGGGCAAACTAACAATGAATTTTCCCTTAAGGAGAACTAGACTTGAATTGCCCTCTTTGGGGTGAACTTGACAACAAATTACCCCTTAGAATACCTTAAAAATGACTTCACCCTTTAGGGTGAACTACACCTGAATTACCCCTTTTAAGGCAATCTAACAACCTATTACCCCTTATGGGTAAGCTAACATAGATTCTCTCTTGTATAAGGCAAGCTAAAAACTCTGTTACCTCTTGTAGGGCAAGCCAATCATAAATGTATGTAAGTTTATATTTCATACACAATGCTTGGATGTCATTTCTAATTCTTTTTCTACATGGTGCATGATCACTTTTCACATATGTAAGATTGATAAGTATGCCATGATGTGTGAATACAAAATGTTGTCAACCCATGCACTTTCACCCAAAACCCTCAAGTCAAGCTTACAATGGAAATGAACCCTTAAGTGAGCCAAACTTATAATGTCATTCATACAACTAATGCATGCATCTTAAAGAACAGTTCACAGTTTTAGGGATTTAAAGTAGTGGAAAATAAAAAGCCCACGCCAAGACAAATAAATTTTTTCTTTCTTTTTTTCAACTTTTTTTCTCTCTCTTTGTAAAACCCCAAATGGCTAAGTAATCTTAGAGGAGGGTGAATAATATAATTTAAAAAAAAACTTAAAAATCAATTTGACAAATAAAATAACTTCAATGTAAATGTGAATAAATATCAATTATGCAAACAATGATTAAAAAAAAAAACAATATAATCAACGAAATTATAAAACTAGTAAAACAAGATAGGTTTAAAAGAGATACAGAAAAGGATTGCTCATCTAATTTTAGAGTGGTTTGGGGCTTTAACCATAAGTCTTTTACGACCACTTCTTCAAGCAAACTTACTTGGAGTTTTCACTAGTTAATGTAGGATTGTGCCTAATCGCTTACACTAGTTATCTAAGATTACACCCTTATATTATTGATTTCAAATTTCACCTTTTACACTAATTATATGAGATTATGCCCAAGGTTTCTAAATATCAAATACAATGTATAATGCCTTTCTAAGAAAGATAAACAAATGAGTATAAAATGGTTTCTCTCAAAGATATACAATAAAAATTTAAAGAGGAAAGGGTAAGAAAATGAGAGTAATAGAGTATTAATTCATTTGCACAAAGTCTCTAACTGTTTTCACTTTAAATAAGCTCAAATCTATAGCCACAATCTTGCTAGAAAATGAATATGTCCGTTATAAAAGAAATAAATCCATTATAGCTAGTAAAACTAAAGTTTTACTTTTGTGTACAAATGTGCATCATGTGTCACAAGCATGGCCATGTCTTTTAATACCTCCAGTTACTCTTCCAATAGTCAAATTTTTCTTAATGCCAGTACAGTGTACAAGCATGATGGAGCCATGTATGAGACCTTGTACAAGGATATGTACACTTTAATTTTAGCTTAGCCACAAGCATAGAAGAAATCCTCATAAGCGTACATGAAAATTTGACTTTTATTCTTTGATTCTTCACAGGCAAACTATTTATGACTGAAAAGGCATGACTCTTTATTGTGTTGTCATAGGTATGAATCTCTTAAGCTCACAAGTGTGCATCTTGTTAACTTCATCTTTTGACTATGTATAAGAGCAAGTAATGTAATGACCTAAGGGTGATATTGTCATTTTGAGAAAGTTCAGGGGGGTAGAAGAGTCTTTTAGAAGTCCTTTGGGGCTTAGTTGCTATTTCTATGCAAGGGCGGGTGGAAATGGCTATTTTCCATCGCACACACGACCGTGTGCCTAGGACACACAATCGTGTGTCTTGCCTCAGCCAGATATATTGTTTTAATTTCTTTCAGTCGCGCAGTTCCCAGCTCCCAGCTTTTTTCCTTCATTTTCCCTTCTTCTTCCTCAGCTCCAGTGAACCCTAGAGTTCCAGAGAGAGATCCCCCAGCAACCTAGCTTCATATTAGAGATCCAAAAGCTTCCAGGGAGAGAGATAGAGCTTCCATGGCACGAGGTAAGTGTTTTCCTTACCTCTCTCGCTGTTTCCAGAGCATGAATGGCTGTTTCCAGCTTATGTGAACTTTATGTGTGCTTGTTTGAGTTGTTTCCAGCATGCTTGAGTTTGATATGATGCATGATTGGATGATTGAGTGGCTTTTCCATGTTTATATGCGTATATGTTTATATGCATGAGATATAAGATTTATTTATGATGATTGGCGGGATTGAGATGATGAAATGATGAATATTTGCGTGCTAGCAGCAGTAGAAAGTGTTTATATGTGTTGATTTGGAGTGTGGAAGTATTGGTGTGGGAATTTCTGGATTTCCATACGTGTTCTGCAGAATTTGAGTTGAGCACACACCCGTGCGTCCCTGATGCACGCCTGTGTGGCCTCAATTCTGCATGGACACGGCCGTGCATGTTAGCCATGTGCATATGAAAACCCAGACACACGCCCGTGTGCCCGAGTACACACGCCTGTGTGCTTTCTCCAATTCCACACGCCTGTGTGCTTTCTCCAATTCCACACGCCCGTGTATGAGAGACACGGGAAGAAGGAGAAGGCAGCCACACGCCAGTGTAGTGCCATACACGCCCGTGTGTTGCACCACATGCCCGTGTGCCCAGCCAAATTTTCATGAAATGATTCCAGAACGTTGCACGCCTAGGGACATGGCCAGCACACGGTCCCGTGTGCCTTGTCGCATGCCCATGCACACCAGAACACGCCTGTGCACCTAAGGAAAATCAGAAAAAGAAATTAAAAGAGTAATTAAGCTACTCTAAGCCATTCCTAAGCACACAGAACTCAGAAATAACATCAGAAATCAGCATTTCATGCATGATTATTAGCATTCAGCACGACATGCCATATCAGATGTTTTCAGACTGGATCCAAGGATCTAACAGCATGATTTTCAGATATACATATATGATTTTTCATATATCAGATAGGGGTGAATACGAGGGGGCGCCTATGAGTTCGCACACCCGCTAGAGAGGGAAACCAGCATCCGCTAGAGAGGACATGGTCACTAGCCAAGCTCGTTAGAGAAAGTGTTGGTTGTGCATCAATAGATTCAGTAGGACTTTGAACTCACACGGCCAGGGTGTCGAATCCCTGTATTCATCAGTCTGGCCAGCATAGTAGATTTTCAGATACAGTACTTTCTGATTCAGATTTCAGTATATACTATACGTATATATTTAGGATCTTCAGATCATAGTTTTATTATCAGAAAGATTTTTCAGACAAGACAATTTTTCAGAAAAACAAGCTTGAGGGCGAGTTTTACAGTTTTCAGCATACACATGACATCAGCATATACATTTCATGTCATGTACAGTAATAGAACAGAACAGAACAGAAATATAACAGAATTCAGAAAGAAATAATTCAGAAAATGGATATACTTCGATATATCAAGAGAATCAGAATAAGAATACTGTCCAACAGAATTCTCCCTACGTGACAAGTCACGTAGTCAGTGAATGTTTGACCTGCGAGTGTTTGAGTTTGGAAACGCTTGCTGAGTAACTTTGTCACTCACTCCCTTCCCTGTTTCCTTTTGCAGGTCAGTGATTCGTGTGGCTGAGCTGGAGCGAGACCGCTGCGAGATTTTGGGGATGTGGCTCGGTAACAGCAGATAGCATGTTGGCTCGCATGCTTTTATTTTCTCATGTATATATGTGTGTGTATTATACTCTAGTACACTGTATGACCAATTTATTATTATTATACATGAGCAGCCTGGGTTTTCACGCTTGCATTTCAGTATATTTTAATACTGAACTATATTTACATTTTTTTTATAAAGAAATTTTTAATTCAGCAGCAGCAACAGGGTTTTACTATAGGGATTCCCGTCTCAGGTATATTTTATTATTATATATACAGTATTTTCCGCAGCGCTCAGCGACCTGGGCAGGGGTCGCTACAAGTAATTACGAATCCCTCATCATGACTTTCTTAAACATCATCACGAGGATGAATTTTCAATTGTTACGGGCATACATGGGTGTTGATTATTGAATTTTTTATTAACACCTCTTGACTCATGTATAAGGTTGTTTTATTGGATTGTTTTGCTCGTGATTGACTTGTAATTGGTTAGTCAAGGTCATACATATAACATGTATAACCACATATGGTAATATATTAAAATATAGTGTTGAGTACAAGTAGCTTCATGAGGCCGTGAAAAGTTGTGTATGAGCCCAAATTGAATTATATATAAGTGTACATGTTCAAGTGATGATCGTACATTTACCCTACAAAACATAAAATAAATTGTCTTATTTTGGTCATAATTTCAGTCACGCCAAGGACATATTAAGTATTTTAATATAGTTTTTATTATCAAAACACCTAGGAGTCCAACAATCTATCCATATTCAATAGAAGAAAAAAACATGTTAAAATACCTTAATGCATAATCTTAAAAATATGATTAACACATTTAACAAATTGTTCAAAAGCTTCCCTTTTCAAATTGACTTAAACTCCTCTCTACTTATATATTCTTTACACTTTTTATACTCCTCCTTTCAGTAAATTCATTTAAACAATTTAACCAATTTAAAAGCAATTTATTTGTCCCTCTATTTATTATGAAATCTTAATTTAACCAATTTAAAACCAATTTAATTCTCCATTTCTTTATAAAATCCTGCATTTTAACACATATACTTCTCCCCCTTTTTTGACATAAATAAAAAAAAATTGTTAGAGCTTTATCTATTTTAATAGCAAGTCTTTTAATCAATATCTTAACAAAAAACAAAGAAAATCACTTCACAACCAACTTCATCAAGTTAATCTTAACTTCTCAATCAACATTAATCGACATACTTCATCAGATACCAATATATCAATAAAAATGCTTCAATCTCAATCTCACTATCATTAATTAAAATTAAATAACATTGTCAAAATTAACTAATCTTATAAACATCATCAAAACATAAATAAGTCAAGAACTATTAAAGAGTTAAATGTGCCATAAATGCGATGACAAGTTTATTTAAAAAAAAAACATAATGCAGAAAAAAAAAATATTTATGAATCATACTAAGGATCCGCTATGGCATTACTAGGAGCATTATCTCAGACACATAAACTGGGAAACTAGGAACGTAGTTCTTCCACTTGAGTTTCAATTCTTTTTTCTTTTCGCTACATAGTTCCTATTTTACTTCTAATTTCCAAAACGTGACCATTTATATTATGCATTTACCCTTAGATGCATTGGAGATTGGCAAGGACACATTGTATTTTTTATGGTGATTTCTCTTCATTCCTTACTTCTACTATTTCTTTTTTAGTTCTTCTTATGCTATACTCATGAACATTTGACGTACCTACTAATCGAGTAATGTATGGCTTATTTTCTTCAACTGTTTCAATAACCTTCATCTCGTCCTACCATATTTCCTTATTAATCTTATCCTAAATAATGCCTCTACATTCATCCAACAAATTTCAACAAATTTATGAATATATTTTGATTGGTTAACATCGGGCTCAAATCCAAGATGGACGACAGTAAAAGTGATCAACTGGCTAAAGTTTATTTTACCATTTTCCCTCTTAAATCTTATTGATTTTCCTAATCAGTCACCTAAATGTGTCAACCTGGGTTCCCTTAATTCTTGCCTCCAACAAAATAATATCATTGATGCTCACATGCTTGTTGGTGTGCTATCGAGCATTCAATGTATACATAATCATCCTATGTACAACTCTAAGTGCAAGATCATGGAATTGACTACTCTTTAATGTATAAGCATTGAAGTTGTTGCTTCCTCCTAAGTTTGTTCAAGCATCATTCAAATTATAACGCATCTAAAATCTTATTGTAATCTCACTTAAGCCATTAAGCTAATTATTCACGTCATATAGTGAATTCAATGTCCTGTAGTCTAAACCTCATAACAAAATCTTTTATATTTCCCTTTACATCTTTTTCAATTTTTAACAAGTTATAGAATTCTTTCATTAAATTGTCATACACTTCAAATTGCATCACAAACAATTAATTCCATTTTGCATTTTTACTAAGTCTATCTATTTCGGTATCTAGTCTAATTTCTATCAAAATTGCAACCGATGTAAATACCTTGGTTTGTAGTCGCTTTATATGTGTGTATATTATATTATAATATGCACTGTTATATGACATATTTTATACATGAGCAGCCTGGGAATTTCAAAGAAAGCTGCTATTTTCTTAATTAGCTATAATATCTATGTTTATCGCTTTCGTATTCATATTTTTAAAGTATTTTTTTAACAACAATAAGTTTCATTTTTCCTTGTAGGGGTCTTTGTCACAGGCACATGTTTAGTATGATATTATATATATTTATATATATATATATATATATTTTTAACAGTTTCGTAAAATAGGCCTAGGGCGGGGGTCACTACAGGTTTTGGTATCAGAGCAATGTTTTGAATTTTCAGAGCAATGCTTTGAGCCATTTGATAAATTTTAAGATATATTTTTAAAGAAAATGAGTTTTGAATGCATCGTTTTTTAAGAAATTGCATGAGCCAAGGCTAGCATGTCCCGATAGTTGTTGCTCGCTTCTTCTCAGTGTAAGTATAGTATGTGAATGTTCAATGTTTTTAATGTTTACCCTTGTGTTGTATTGTTTTAGATAGAAGAGCCCAAGCCCCTTTACCCCCAGTCGTAAAAGAAGAGAATAGTGCTTCAGTTAGGTCTATGAGTACTAGCGATTCTAAGAGGTCTCGACACTCTAAAGTATCTCTTTAACCTGAGGATGTAAGAGACATTTTTAGAGAGATGATTAGAAAGGGTTTTCAGCCAGCACTCAGAGTAGAGCGTTTTGAGCCAGAGAGACAGAGAGCCTATCAAGGGCAGGTCAGAGGTCAATATGGCCACAGAGGTCAAGGTATGTCAAAGACTATCAGAGAGCCCTATCAAATGCCATAGTTTGACTATCAGATAGATATGAGTTTAGGGATGGATACAATGGGTACAAGTGGTTCAGACAGGTTACATCCGATCTACAGTTTACCCAGTGTTCATCAGCCATCTAAGTTTAGTGGTTGTAAAGATCTAACTATGGCTGAGAAGTGGATAGAGTCGATAGAGAGTGTGATAGGTTTGTTCACTATGACCGATAAAGAGAGGATTCGGTATACTACATTTATGTTGAGAGGTGATGCGAGGGTTTGGTTGAACCTCACGAGGACGTCAATAGATGTTGAGAGCTTATCTTGGATTGAGTTAAAGAGGATGTTTGAGGAGGAGTACCGTAGTACGGATATGGTGCATGCTAGAGCCTAGGAGTTTATAGAGTTGACTCAAGGAAACAGTTCGGTTAAGGATTATGCCACTTGGTTCAATGCACTAGCCAGATTTGTTCTAAGAGTAGTGGGTTTCAAGCTTATCAGAGTTTAAAAATTTGTTCATGGTTTGTACCCTATGATTACCAGAGATGTGATGATTGGTTCCTCACCTCCCCAGAGATTCAGTGAGGCTTTAGGGAGAGCTTTAAGATCTGAGGTATATTTGTAGATGATGGTTTCTTTTTTAGGCTAGCAAAGAGAGCGTCTAAGAGAGATGGAGATAGAGGAAAGAAACCTATGCAGTCAAAGAGACAATTTAAGAGAAAGAGAATGAGGCAGAGAGCAAAGTTATCAATCTACAGGACATGTGATAGGAGTCACCCAAGAGAGTGTCTTACGGGTCAGGAAGTATGCTTCAGATGTTGTCAGCCTTCGAGCGGTAAAAACATATACGTGTGCATACAAATAAAACTGAAGCATAATGGATCCCACACGACAACCAACTCCTCCTCCCAGCTCCCAACACTTACCTGCAAAAGAAAGGAAAGTAGGGAGTGAGTGATACATTCACTCAGTAAGCACTTCCTATCTCTGACCCTAAACCAATCCTTCTCGAAGGATTGCCACATCAATTCACACAGAACAGACTTATACTAGCATTCACATCTTCTCTGACTAGATACTACCTCATACCGGGTCATAAAATACGTATATGAGTATACGTAAACAACCTATAGTGAAGAGTAATCCGAACGGGTCAAACTTGACTCACTAATCTCTCTTACTGATAATCATCATCTTTACTGCTCTGTTCTGCTATTTGCTTTCTGAAATTCACGTATCATTACATGGCTTTTCATGTTCTGATATTCTGCTATTCGGGTCTTTTACACGTTGTCTCATATTCTGTTCATTTACTGTTTCTTACTGTCTTATCATTCTCTGAAGGATATGCTGATATGTCATATAATAATGATATGCTATGCAGTATGCTGAAGACATAACTAGGCTTAGGCCTGTATACTGAAAATAGTTTTCTGAAAACTATTCATTGAAAACTCTACTGTTGTTGGATCCTGGGATCCCATATCTGAATATCATATAAAACTTTATCTGAAAGCTATGCTGAAAACTATGTACCTTGGGTTACATGCTATGCTGGAAACTGTGCTGCACAGATTGATGAATACAGGGATTCGGCACTCTGGCCATGTGAGTTTCCTACGCAAACACGTGCCATAAACTATATAGGACACGTGATGCCTCAGGCCTTGGCCTGTAAACTGATCTGAACTGAGCACCTCGCGCTATACTGCATCTGATCCTCGAACCAGGAAACCTAAATCTGCTAGCTGAGTAACCCGGTACATACCAATACATAGGGCTAGTAATGAGCATATAGCTCCTGGTGCAACGGGTGTTGAAACTCACAAGTGCCCCCTCGTATTCACCCCTGGAATCTATGTTTTTCAACTGAAAACATGAATTTGGTCCTTTGATCCATTTCTAAAAACACTAGATGGCATGCCATGTTATGCTGTATGTATGATGCATCATGTATTCTTATTTGAGCTCATTTTAATGTTTTCTATCCATTGGATAGCTTAAACTGTGCACATTTATCATTTAAAGCTTATTTTTTCTCTTTTCTACCTGACGCACGTGCATGCGTATTGTGTGCATGGGCGTGCATGAACTTGCACGAGACCGTGACCCTCTCGTGCATGTGGTCGTGCAAGGTTCTGGAATTTTTATACATTTTTCTCATTTTCTCTTAGAGCACGGGTGTGCATGAACTATGCACGGTCGTGACCCCGCAATTTAGGGCACACACGGCTACATGAACACGACCGTGACCATACAGATAATGCAGTGTGCACGGGTGTGCATCCTACTCTGCACTTGCGTAATCCCTTGGAATCAACTCGATTCCCAGCCAAAACTCAATTCAAAGGCATAATAAACATATTTCACATGCACAACACTTCATATAAGCATATTTGCCCTTTCCATAACTTTAATTTGCACATTCAATATCCAACCCATCACAAAAGCATGTATATAAACATATTCTCACACATAACACATGTATATGCATCAAATCATCATCATAATCATCACAAATGATCATATATGCAATAAAACATCATAAGCATGCTGGAATCAAACTCATCTCAACCAAAACATGGATCAATTGAAGCAAAACACAAGGGAAAAAGGTAAGAAGCACCTACCTCTTGACATGTTTTCTCTCTCAAGATAATCGAAGGCTTAAGCTGGATTGGACGGTCCTAGAAGCTGCTCTTCCCTCCTAGGGTTGATCTCCTCTGAAATTGAAAGGAAAACTTTGGGTGAAAATGGTTTGGAAATCGAATAAACACGACTTAAAACCAATGCGGCAGAAACTATGCGCTTGCACGGGCATGCACCTCTCATGCACGGTCGTGCATCCCGAAAAAATTACAAAAATACCATTTTCCAGCGCTTGCATGCAAATCCTCCTAAACGGATCCATGTGCAAGCCACCAAACTTTACAAAAAGCTCTATTTCACCCCAAAACTTCTCACAACCCTAGAATTCTCAAAATTCTCATTCTAACCCCAGATTAGAAAGCCTAAAAGACCAAACTAACCCTGGGATGTTATAGAAACAATAATGAGTGAGCGATAAAATCACTCAATAAACATTTTTTATCTCTAACACAAGCAGGTTTCAAACTTAATCTCATTTTGTGACTTGTCATGACATATTCTATTTTAGAATTCTCTTTATTTCCCATTTTATGTAATATTTTCTGTATCTGTTATACCTTTGTCTTTATCTGGGATTTAATCTCTTAAATTGTTTGGTATGACATGACATGGATATGCTAATAATATCATGTCAATACTAAAAATCATAAAGATTTGCCCTTGGGCATGTTTTATGAAAATGTTCTCTGAAATAGTAGTTGTGATCCAAATATCCTAAATATATACATATGGTATATACATAAAAGCTATATCTAAAAATACCATTCTAAAAATAACTGTTATGCAAGCCAGACTAATGAATGCATGGATTTGACACCCTAGTCATATGAGTTCAATCCTATTAAAAACTATTAATGCATACCTAGCACTCTATATAACGAGTTTGATCTGGATGCTAATTTATGTCTCTAACGAGTGTGCGAACTCAAAAGTGCCCCTTTATATTCACCCCTAATTGATGTTTGAAATATCATATATTTTATACTTTAAAACATGTTATTAGATCTTTAGATCCCTTTGTATTCACCCCTAACGGTCGTGTACTACATATATATGGTGCATAGGAAGGTGCATAGGATTATGTATGAGTTGTGCACCTAGTCATGCTGGCATCTATGAATTTCTTGTAATTTCTTAGTTTACTACATAGGCATGTGGTGTAAGGCATACAAGCATGCATGAAGTTACACTGGTGTGTCCTGCACTTACACAAGCATGTAATAGCTTATATAAAACTCTTGTGTCTTGCTTACACAAGCATGTAAAATTGGGAATAAGCACATGGTCATGCTCTTACTTGCTTGGTCATGTATCCAAGTTTTCTAGATATGCATGACTACATATATGGTTATGTCTTTGTAGAAGTAAGGTTATACGGTCGTGCACCTAAAGGCACACGATCATGCTCTCAACTCATATTCTATAATAACGTGTTTGAAAACCTAAAAGTCCTAACTATTCACCATCCAGACATTAACAAATCTCAATCAAAGAATCTTATAGGTACAATACAACCATAAGCATATTAAACTTATACAACTCACCCAAATCATGATAACACATCATATTTCTTAGGATAAAGCATTAAAACACATATACTCAGACATATATGCATATTTCAAGGAAATCATCCATTAACCAATTTCTAAATCATTGTCTCAACACTTCAGTAAGCCAAATAAGCATTAATTATACATCAAGCATCATCATATCTCAGACATATAGGAAAAACATGTTGTGAAACAAGATAAGGAAACACTTACCTCTAGCCATGGTTACTAAATCTCTCTCCCTAACTGGTTCAGGCTCTTTAATATGATATTAGATTGTTGGTTGATCACTAACAGGTGCTTTAAGGTTCACTGAAGAAGAAAAAGAAGAAAGAAGCTGATGAAAATACGAAAATTTTGAAAAATAAACACATCTATGGAAGTGCTCACATAATGCATAGTTGTGTGTTATGAAAATTTTGGATTTCCTCATTCTTTTGTGCCATACATAGAATACTCTCTTAAAGAATACCCTTGTACATGCCACATATAGCTTATAAATGACTATTTTTACCCTTGAACCCTTCCAACTCTATTTTCTC
>JAJEJH010001083.1:0-47717 GCA_026122585.1 Anacardium occidentale | reverse complement strand
TTTGTGTTATTGGGATGGACAAGGAAATCTATATTCATTTTCTATCTGGTTTGCCAAGACTATAATTAGACTTGGGCAAATAATCGAATCAAATTAAATTTAAATTGGGTCAAAACAAATACAAATAAAATAAATATAGATAAAAAACGGATTGTTTCAAATGGATAAGAATTTTTGGAACATGTATCTAACATTACGAGTATGGGTAAATTCACAGATAATCCTTTAATATTTATTTTTTAATTGATATATATTAATTATAGAATTCTTAAATTTCTTTTTACTCCTTTCAAAGCTTTCGATTTTCTAATTTAATATTTACTTGTTTACTTTTTATTTCTTTTTGTTTTGACAAATTTTATAAAATAATTAAAATATTTTTTAATTTTAAAAGTATTTCAATAAATTATTCTTCTAAGATTTTGTAGGTCAAGAGTTAAAAGCATTCATTCTATTTAATTTACCTTCATCCTATTTTTAATTCTTGACATATAGATTTTGATTAATGTTTAATAAATTTTAAAACATCTTTATATCTATATTTCCAAATAAATAATATAAAATTCACTTTATTAATAATAACTTTTATTATTATTTTTAAAATCTTTAATTTTATTTATTTAATGTCAACTATTTTTTGCTAATTTATTAAGCTTTAAAATAGATTAATTCGATATTTTGTAATAACATCAAATTCAGTTATACTCTTTGTCGAAAAAATTGTAAGTAACGGACAGAGGAAAATCCGACCCGTTGGCAAAATCTAAATCCTAACATATGTGAATCGAAACGGCACAAATTCAAAAAACTTTGTCGGGTCTATCAAGTGTCCAGATAAACATTTTCTTGTTGGTTTTGTGTTCACGCAAAAGAGAAGAACAAAAGGCAAAAGAGAAAAACAAAAGGCGCGTGAGACACAGAATGGATGGGATGGGCTAACCAAGAAAGCTCATTCGGCCACTGGTTTCGGTACCTTCTAAGCCTCCATCCACCACAGACGCACAAAAAAAAAATAAAAAAAAACAAAAAAATTAATTATTATTTGTGGCTTTTCCCTTGCGGTGTGGGCCCATCCACTGGTCTGACACCGATTGCGTTTGATTGGACGAAGCTAGAGTGCACCGTCAACATCGGAGTTATTTTTTGGTTGGGAGTTTTATTTTATTTTATTTTTTTACCAAAATTATTTGATAATTTTTAGACTGAATGGATAAATTAAATTAAACTACAAAATTGTCAAATTTGACATGTAACTATAAATGTAACTCTATAAATACGTGTCGTTACCAGAGTAGTTGGATGGGACCCTTCGTTCAGTTGCCACCCCCACTTGCTTGTCCGTTTTGGATATGAATATTCTTTTATTTTACGCGAAAGCACATGTTCGCACCCATAGTTTGAGGCGTAGCAAGTGCCACCCCTAAGTTTTCAAAAATCCAGTCACCCACCCTTAGAAATATTTTTTATGATTTTTATATTAAAATGACTGAAATACCCTTTTAGAAATAAAAAATTTATAATAAAATTATAAAATAATTTTTAAATAAAAAAAATTTAAAGCAACCAGCCACGATAAAAGAACCAGGTGGTCGTTTTCGACCATCGGGTTTCAGGGGAGGCCAAATTTGGCCTCCTTATTAGGTGGAGGCAGTCAAATTTGGTCGCCTTCAGTTTAGGTAGAGGCGGCTAAATTTGGCAACCTCTGCTAGAAAGAAAAGCTGGAAACGACCAGTAGGACTAAAGACCCTTTTTTTCGACCGTTTCTGACTTATATTTCTGGTAGAGGTGGTCAGATCTGGCTGTCTCTGCCTAAACTTTCTAGCCGCCTCTACTGAATAGAGAGACTAGATCTGGCCTTTCCTGGAACTAGATGGTCGGATATGGCCACCTGGTCCATTATCGGTGGCCACCGCCATATGCATCGATGGAGGTGGCTGCTTTATTTTTTTTAAAATTTAAAATTTAAAATTTTTTAATATTTTATATTTATATAAAATTTATTGTAGCATCTCAGGTTGAGAAATACCCTTTATGGTAGAATTTGAGGATTAGATGTAAGATTTAACATTAGATTATGAGTTAGCAGAGTTTAGGGG
This sequence comes from Anacardium occidentale, assembly GCA_026122585.1. Lineage (NCBI taxonomy): Eukaryota > Viridiplantae > Streptophyta > Magnoliopsida > Sapindales > Anacardiaceae > Anacardium > Anacardium occidentale. The sequence continues at coordinate 45,621 of JAJEJH010001083.1, read as the reverse complement.
TGAGATAGTATGTTTCCAGAGCCTGTGTGGCTTGCGCATGATTTTCCTTGGGAGGTTCTTTTATGCGTAACGCGGGAAATGAAGTTTATTCATTTTCCTTTGTGCACTCCCGTGCTGGTTTGACTAGAGAAAGAGATGGTGAGTTTTTAGGTTTTCTCACTCGATTTATCCTATTTCCAGTTAAGGTTTCTTCTTGTTTTCAGATACTCCCAACCCTAGAACTGATTTCCAGCAGCCAACAACTCCCAATCTAGTTGTAAAGGAAAGAAATTAGTTAGAAAGAGTTTCCAGCAACCATGGCAAGAGGTAAGTGCTTCCTTACTTCTTCCTTGAGTTTCCCAGCTTGTGTTTGATGCTTGAAAGTGTTTGGTTGTGTTTCTAGCATGCTTATGAGTTATATGAAATGATTATGTATGGATATGTTAATAAGAGATTGCTTAAGATGATGATTTCCACCCATGAACCATGCTTACATATGCTTGTGTGTGATTATGTGAGAGAATAAATGATTTTCATGGTGGATTGTGATATGGTGTGTTATGAATGAAATTGAAGCTTGTTGTGTGCATATTGAAGTGTTAAAAATGCATGTTTTTGGTTAATTTCAGTTTGGTTGAGGATTGGTGTGAATCTTACAAGTTTCAGGCGGTTGTTGTTGATATAGAGCAGGACACACGCTCGTGTACCCGCAGGTGCACGCCCGTGTGCCTTTGCTTTTGCAGGGACACGCTCGTGTACACGAAATGTGCACGACTTGATTTACAGGAGACACATGCCATGTGCTTGAGGGACACGATCGTGTGCTTGTTTTTTTCAGTGAAATGCATAGAAATTCAAGAAGTTTGCACGATCGACTGCACGGGTAACGCACGGCCCCGTATGTCTTCACACACGCCTGTGTGCCTTTACCTTGCACGCCTGTGTGTTTGTCTTGCACGCCCGTGTGTCTTGACCCACACGCCCATGCATAAGCTAATTTTCGAGTAAATTGTTTAAAATGAAAAATTAAGCATGAGAAACTTATCTAATGGGCGTAAAGTAATGTATAAGTATAAAATGAGATAAAATAATGCTGCATAAACATTACATAGCATGACATGCTAAGACATCAGCATGAAAAATGATCAAGGGATCCTAAAGTATCAATCATTCAGCATTCAGAACCTGATATTCGGGTTAGAGTTTTGGGTGAACTCGAGGGGGCATCTGTGGGATTTCAGTCTTCTAACTACGGTCGGATCATCTAGTTTCAGCTTATTAGTCTGAGGACTAATATGTATATTCAGCTTTCTAGCTTTTCGCTAGACTGTTCAACCCACATGGTCAAGATGTCGAATCTCTGTATTCATCAATCTGATTAACACAACAGGTATCTTCGGATACGTATAGATTCAGATGCATACATATTCAGTTTATAGTTAGTATGACATGATACACATTTCATGACATGAGTTAATAATGAAATCGAGTAAATAGAATAAGCAATATCCAATTGAATGAGCAAGCGAATGTATGAATAATTGGGCCAAGACCAGGTATGAATTTCCTTGTGTATGCTTGCTTGGGTTGAGGGAAGTAAGGATCGCTTACTGAGTGATTTTTATCACTCATTCCTTTCCTTTTTTCGTTTCTTTTCAGGTGCATTTGGTGCTGGCGAGAAGCGGGTGGACCGTGGTTGACGGGAGAGGGCTCCATATCAGTGTTTAGTTTGGCCTGATGGGTTATTTTGTAAATTTTGCACTCAGTGTAATTGTACAGAAACAGATGTGTGTGTATATATATATATATATATAAAGCTTGGTTTGGGCTACCATTGTATATTTCAACTTCCGCATATATATTGTACAGTAGTAGCAGTTTCTTTTTCGTATGATTTTTGTCACGTATACTGAGAATTTTCAGAATATTAATAAAAGAAAAGAATTATTTCAGCAGCAACAGTATGCGTGACAGCGGGTCCTATATTAATTTTATTATTTTATAATTTAATCTTAAAAAAATAAAAATACCCCTAAATTATTACTGTTAACTAATATATTTAATATTAAATCTGGTTGGAGGGTGAGAGATGGGTTTTGAAAACTTGGGGGTGGCACTTTGTTCCCGCCTCAAAGTACGCGTGGGAACATGTCCTTTCGCCTTTATTTTATTCCATGGACGAAGACCGCATGAATCACAAGTCTAGGCTCATCCGCACCAGATCATCTCCTCTGCTCCCCTTTATTGATGTTAATTTCTCCTTTATCTTATCCCTATTAGTAAGAAATCTGCCCAAGGATTTCGTACAATCGGAGTCATCTCCACGTGGCTCAACCTGTTTGCCTTAACAAGAACTGGTCTAGAGAGAGAGAAGGAGAGTTTTGGTTAACCGATTATCGCCGGTAGCTGTCCCGGATTATTTCGTGGCTAAGAAAAAAAATTAAAATAAGGGGTTTAAGGAGTTTATTTCTTTCAAGGGGTTTTTGTCCATTTTGCAGAGAGAGAACGCAGAACAAAGTAACAGAATTTCAGAGAGAGAAAGAGAAACTCTCTATAACTTTTAACATAAAAATCATTCATTTGAATTTGATCGGTTGCTTCAGCAGGTTTGTTAGTTGAGCAATTTTCTTTTGTCGAATTTGACTTTTTTTTTTTTTTTTTTGCGGTGAATTTTGTCTTCCCTTTTCATTTTTTGGAATGTTGTATCCGATCACGTGTTGAAAATCACGACGATGACTGAAATTGAACCGTGATTGCGATCGGGACCACCTCACCGTGAACTTGAGAATCTCTTGATTGATTTTGTTTACAATTTTGATTGTTCAAGCTATTGTGATTTGGTTTCTGTTTCTTGAACAATTGAGTTTTGTAATTTCTGTTTTAATTCTTTGAATTGTGATGATGAGTAGTTTGACTTTAAAATTTTAATTGTCACTGCTTTTAGAATGTAATTGTTTTACGTGATTTTTATTTTTTTAATTTTTAATTTTTAATTTTCTTTTTTAAACGTAATTCTATGTAGGTGATTCTATGGACAGTTGGATCAAATTTTTGCTAAAAAATAAAAAGAAAAAGAAAAATGCAGCTATTGTTACTTTCCGTTAACATCTGATTGGGGTTTTGATTCGGCAGATTGATATGATGTTGGTTAGTTTCTGAAAAAAAAAGTTAACGGAGGATTGTTGATAATGTTCATGATTTTCTGCATGCTCAATTTTTGGTTTAATTTATGGATCAGTTCGGTTGCTGGGCAATGGAGGGAAATGTTATAGACTAGAATGTTAACAGGCATATACTTTCTGATCTTCAATATTTACCGGTGTAGCTTATGTGTACTTTTGTTTAAAGAAATGATGACAGGATTCATGATTCTGTTGGATCTCATTTTTTAAATCTGCTGTCCAAGCTGACTGTTAATATTATGACTGATACACGGTTATATTCTGGTATCACAGTGAAGTGGATTCTAGGGTGAGGCACCTGAGTTTGATGAATTCAGATCTACATTTTGTATGAGTTATCATTTGTGTTTATTTGTGAGATATGAAGTTGAAGAAAGGGCTTGATCACGGTCTTAATGGATTCAACGTTGCCGCTATTCCCAAGGCTCCTCGATCGAACAGGGTATATATTGTTGAAATATCTATTGTTTCCTTTTCCATTCAATATATATATATCATTGCTTAGTGCTGAATTCTGTTCTTACTTGGTTATCCTTGGTTGTTCTTCTAGAGGAGGGCTCACCTTACGAAGATAGATGAGGATGATGAAATCTGTGCTATTGAATTGCTGGCTTCTTTAGCCAGAAAGTTACTGCAGGAGTCTGAAAGTTCTGCTTCTAGTAATCCATCAGGGAATGATCATGCTGCCATTAGTAAAGATGCTGTTAAAGATGGGTGTCTATTAGAAGTTAAACCATTGAAAACAAAATACCTCGATCAGGGAAGCTGTGAAGGGAGTGCTGTCGTGTCTCAGTCAGCATCACAAAATCGTGACCAGAAATGCTCATTAAATGAGGCCCCACTTGCTGAAGATGATGACATGTTGGAACGCACTTCAAAAATCATTGATTCTGCTTTCTCAGGCAAAGAAGGTGATGATGCAATTTACAAAAGCAATAGCGTGAATGTGAGTCTTCCAAGTAGAGTGGAAGGAGGCTCCCCAAATTTTGGGGAGTCATTTTATAACGGCTCGGAGAATGTACTTGAACAACGGTTGGGGACTGAAGGTAAGGAGAAAGGAGGTCTAAATAGAGCTGAAACGTGCAGCTCAAGGGAGCCAACAAAACTGTGTATCACATTTCCATCGTTGATCGATTCTGATAGAGATGTTAAATTACCATCATGCAGGAACCCTGTACCTAATTCCATTTATCCAAGGCATAGGAATGCCAATAAGTTAGGTGTTAGAGATGATGATGATAATTTATCTAGGAGTAACAAACTTAGCAACAAGTTAAAGGTATATAGACCAGTGACACAAATTGGAGACAGAAGAATAAGGAAATTGCTGACATCTAAGTACTGGAAAGTGGCTCCAAAATTGAAAGACTTTGAACAGTCTAGAACTGGTGAGCAGGATTGTGGTTTGATAATACTGTTTGTTACATCAATTATTTTGTATGCACGTTTGTTGATACTTGTAATTGAAGTATAATTTTTTTTTTTTGTTATTCCAAACACCATTTGTCGTGAATTATTAATGAATTGAAATTCATTTATATACTTTTTAGATGGCAGAGTGAAGCCTCTATATCGGAAAAGGAAGCCTTACAACCATGAAAGATGTCAGCGTGATGCATTTCATAAGAAGAGGAAATTTTATGATCACAACTCAGTGGATGCTTTTGATGGGGGATTCAGCAGTGAAAGTGTTACAAATTCACCTGAGAAGGGGAGGAATGGAGATAGAAGACACTTGCCCTCAATGTCCCATGGAGGTCTCCTCCTTACTCATTATCCTATCTTCTTATGTTTGTCTTAAGGATTTAGCATATGTGGTTGCTAAAAAATCATGATTATTCCATGCAGCAAGTGGGGTGACATCTTCTTTTGGAGATCATCAAGCATCTCTCTACTCCAAGGATTCTAAAGGTAGGAAACTAGAGTGTTTAATGGACTGTTATACATTACTCTTTTGATGGGCTCTCAAATGGAGTTCTCACATGTATTTTCCTTTGTGCAGTAAAGTTCAGCATTAAATCCTTCAAGGTTCCTGAGATTTTTGTTGAGGTCTCAGAAACTGCTACAGTTGCTTCTCTGAAGGTATGAAGAAAGACCGTATTTCTGTTCATTGTGGTGAAAATAGTCAAGATGCCTAATGCTAAATTGAGTATCTGCAGAAATATAGTTCTTTTGTAAGAGAAATCTCCTGTTTATTATAGCCTATGCAAAACTAATCAGGCACCCTAAACTTAATTAGATACATGGCATATTATTTGTATATGGAAGAATATGGTTGGTTTCATTACATAAATGAGCTACTAAGTGGCATCCAAATCTATGTAGGTTTCTGCAGTAAATTGTGGTAGTCTTTAAACATTAGGTTTCTAGATTGTTTCATTTGTTTTTTGTTAAATTTTGTAGAGGACAATAATGGATGCAGTAACTTCTATACTTGGTGGTGGACTACGTGTTGGAGTACTTCTTCATGGGAAGAAGATTAGAGATGACAACAGAACACTGTCACAAACTGGTATTTCTTCTGCCAACAGTCTGGATACTATGGTTTTCACTTTAGAGCCCAGTCCTGTGCAAGGCCCCCCACCTCTGTGCTCTGCTGAACATCCGCCACTTCTGTTACCATCTGACACACCCCAACTTGCACCAAGGTAATTTAAAGATCCTGTTCCTGAATTAGAATCTAAATGCTGGTCAAGTTTGCTTTGTTTCAAAATTTGAAAAGATTTTAAATATTTTTTGTCAATGTCTAAAATTCAGTGCATACCGGTTTTTTTTCTTTCTTTTGTGTTTATTCTCACTTTGTTACATCTTAATTCTTCACCTATAATGACTTGTGTATTCAGGTCTGATAGATGGATCATGTTTACATACATTAATCGGTCATTTGTTACTGAATTTGATTAATATTGCCTTGTTTACAGGTCTTCGGTGACTCCTGCTTTAGATTTAGCCATTCCTAATGCCTTACCTGGCCCTCCTCCTCCAGCCAGTGAAGACAGCAATGTTAAAAGTGATTGTGAACCCTTGATCCCCCACACTGACCTATTAACTGACACAACTTCGTCTGATTCCAGAGTTATAGTTGCTATTCCACCAATTAAAGTTGAAGCACTAGCTGTGGTTCCTGTGAACCAGAAAATTAGGCGAACTGACATTGCACAGCGTCGAACTAGGAGACCATTTTCTGTATCAGAAGTAGAAGCACTGGTGCAGGCTGTCGAGGAACTTGGAACTGGAAGGTGTGACGTTCTCCACTGCTTCTTTTCTTTTATGTTTCCCCCTTCACTCTGAACCTTGTCTTTTCATGATGCTTGGAGTTAAAAAGATTAACATATACTGCAGGTGGCGTGATGTCAAATTGCGTTCTTTTGAGGATGCAGATCATCGAACTTACGTGGACTTAAAGGTTAGGGAACTCAATTTATTTTATTATTTGATTACTGCCATCTTATAGGAGTTTTCACTGCTTCATTTAAACAGAGGCAAGTGCCAATGCGTGTGGATGGCTAGTTGCCCCAGGGGAATTTAGTGGCTGTTTCTGAAAATTGAGAAACTTATTTCAACTTTATTAGTGGATGTACTAGAAACTTTATTGGGATTGAGGTTTTTGACCTTTAAGCAATCCAATGTGTAGAGGTGGTCATTATTGATATTTGTTCATAATTCTCGGTTTTATGCAGGATAAATGGAAAACACTGGTTCATACTGCAAGAATTTCTCCTCAACAAAGAAGGGGAGAGCCTGTACCCCAGGAATTGTTGGACAGAGTCTTGGCAGCCCATGCTTACTGGTCTCAGAATCATGCGAAACAGCAAGGCAAACATCAGCCTGGAATACTGAAAATTTATTCCCAGGCCAACGAAGCTGGAGTGCCTGCTATCTGATTGTGATGATGTAAAAGGAAAGGTAATCTGTTGACAGGAACAGTGAAGACGAAAACTGTACAAAATTTATTCAAATTTATGTAATATTCTCACACTCACATGATTCATGGCTGGCTTTTGTGGAAAGGTCAGCGTTTGTAAATGATTCGGTGAAATAAGATCGATCTAACCAAACTTACAATGTTAATTTGTTTTTAATTGAATGAATTGTTGTAATTCATATTTGTTGAACTATTGAGGAATGAAGAACTAGAAGAGCTAATGTAAATTTACATTCTTTTATTCCATGGTGTTCCCTTTTATCTAATAGTAATTCATTTGTGCATATTTTGGTCATGCTAGAATCTTTCTTTCATTCTTAACAACATTTTTATGCAGGCATTCAAGCAAGGAATGTCTACCAGAGCTGACGCTACTGTAAAAGTGGTTGAATATTCTCTGAGCAGAAGTTCCTAACTGGTATTTATTTCAGATTGGAACTCCTCTAAGTCTCAATCATCACAAACCAAATAGATTCCTATAAAATCTGAACATTTAGGGATGAATTCTCTTTTAAGACGGAAGTAAAGCTGGTTAGGTATTTGTGTAGGATGGTTGGTTGAGGCAAGTTAGTTTATTGGTGGTGGCGGGTGTAATGTAGAGTTAGTTCCCAGCACATCACGTCACAGCAACCGAATTGGGCAAAAGTCAATTAGTTGGTTGGGTAGTTTCTTCTGAAATCCGTTTCTGCCTCGCAACAACTATAGCTGTTGTTGCACGCTACCCTTTTGTATCATGTGCGCAATTCTTGTCCGCTTCATTTTTTAAACCAATCTGTGACTATTCTGGCTCTAGATCTACAGTTCTTTTTTAAAATTAAGTCAAATGGTCATGGGTTTCAACATTCACATGGGCAAGGGTTATTGGGCTAGCCCAGCATCATGATCAAAACAATAACAATCAGTGGAGTGGATTTGGGGTCGGCCTTTCTTTCATTCTTTTTGGCTGTCATGAAATGTTCTAGATGAAAGCATGTGAGTCTTGGAGACAAATAATTTAACAATGGATAGTCCACCTTGAATACCTCCCATGGCATTTTCTGCTACACTGGCCCCATACCCAATATGTCATACGCTTTCTTTGGCCGAAGGATTGATTCCCACCCATAGTTTGAGATGCATGTTGAATCCCATCCTTTAGGTTTCAAAGACCCAGTCTTCCACCTTGAAACCATTTTTAATAATTTTTATAATAAAATTATTAAAATATTATTTTAAAAATAAAAATTTATAATAAAATTATAAAATAATATTTAAAAAATATATTAAAAATTAAAAAAAATAAAGCAGCCACCGCCACCGCTAACGGAACTAATGGGTGTTTCTAGCTATCTAGTTTCAGGAGAGGCCAGATCTGATCACTTTTTCTAAAAATAAATGTCGAAAACGACTGATGGGACCAAGGTCGGCCCTTTCTGACTTTTTTCGGTTGCTTTTTCTAGCGGAGATGGTCAGATCTAGCCGTCTCTATCAAAATTGGAGGTGACCAGACTCCACCGAACAAGGAGGCCAAATTTAATCTCTTTTGGAACTAGATGATCAGAAATGACTACTTGACTGTAACGGCCCAGACCCTCTAGCCTGCTGCTTTGGACCTTGGCCCTCTACTGGCCGACTATGATGCACCCTCTCATGTCATCCCATAGCAGGTACTATCTCTCCTCCTAAAATTTTCTAACGCCTCTCACACGATTCGAACTCACGTCCTGGGAGACTAAGGTCGTCTGGGAGCATAATGTGTATCTATCCACACCATTTAATCTTAAAATGATAAAATTACTCTTGAAGTATTACTGTTTATTATTATATTTAATAGTAAATTTGATCAATGATGAAAAACTAAGTATTTGAAACTTATAGGGTAAGATTCTATCCTTACCTCAAACTAGATTCTATCCTTACCTCAAACTATGGGTGGGAAAATGTCCTTTGGCCGCTTTCTTTTCTAATTTCAGGTTCGTGAAATCTATTTTGTTCACATGTGAGTTTTCACATCATATCATTTATATATATATATATATATATATTTTTTATTATTTATAATTATTTATAATAAAACTAAATGCTCAACATTATAATTGACAGTAGAAGGATAGATTAATAATTAAAAAAACTTAAAAATAAAAAATAATGTATTGTTTCTCTTACCTAACCCAAATAAAGATTCAAAATCAGTGTGGACTTTGTAATTCTTTAATCTTTGTGTTTTTTTTTTTTTTTTTTTTTTACAAATGTATTAGAATCTTGTCTTACACTTACAGAAACTTCTAAAACATTGTAATAACCAGATCATTTGATGCGTTCCAACTCTTCTGTAAATTTCATAATTATAAGAAAAAGTAAAAGTGTAATAATATTATAATCAATGAAGGTGGTTAAATTATAAATAAATAAAACTTTATATTAATTAATATAAATATTACATTTGACGTGATAAAACTTCGAGTTCAGCCTCCAGGCTACCTATGAGTCTGAAAATAGTGGATTTATATACCCTTGAACGGCTGAGATTTCTCCATCTCCTCATCACCCTGACATTTGGTTTCATTTCGTCTCATCTTGTCTCGCATTCCCAAAATGCAACTTTTCAAGCACTTACTCCAAGCGCAAGATTTGGCGTCTCTCTCGGGTAAGGTCCTTCGTCCATGAACTCAAAGGTCACGTGCTTCTTTGAACCTTAAAGCTCCATTTTTTTTCTCCTTCTTACACGTTGTCAAGTTCTTGTTTTATGGGCAAAGATCCTTCTTTGTATGCGTTTTGACTGGTTGGTGTTTAAAAGTTTTCAAATTTTCTATTTTAGTTTGGCAAAATAGGTGGTCATGGATCATCAGTCGAAAGGTTATAATGGTTCTGTGAATCAATACAGGCTTAATGATGAAACCCTTTTGGCCTTACCCAATCAAAATCTTGGTAATAAATTCAAAGTTAATGATGATTTTGTTAGCTTTGAAGATATGCAGTTTTTACTGCCTGATCCGATTCCTGATGATCCAACAGCACTCTCTTCTACTGTGTCTCAAGAGGGAAATTCTCATGATCAGGATTATGATTTTAATGATGTAGTTCTTAAGTACATAAATGATATGCTTATGGAAGAGGACATTGGAGTAAAGTCCTGCATGTTTCAAGAGTCTTCAGCAGCTCTTCAAGCAGCTGAGAGATCTTTGTATGAGCTTCTTGGGGAGAAGTATCCTCCTTCACCCAATTTTGACCCAAAAACTTGTGTTGATCAAAACCAAGAAAGCCTAGGTGTAAATCATGATTTGGATTTTTTATGTTTTAATAATAGTACCGGAGATAGTAATAGTGATGGCTTGGTGGACCATGCTTGGAATTGCGATTTGGGTGAATGTGCAGTTTCAAATTTAGGTACTCAGACAACACCTCAGTCATCTTATGGTTCAGGGAACGGCAGTGTTAATGTAGCTGATGGGTTTGTGGATTCTCCAGTGAGTACTCTTAACATATCCCAAATATTTACCAATAGTGAATCTCTAATGCAATTAAGGAAAGGGTTTGAGGAGGCAAGCAAGTTTCTTCCTAATGGAAATTCCTTGATCAGTGATCTGGAAAATAACAGATTTTCATTTAGAGAGCTGAATGAAGGACCTAGGAATGTGTTAGATAATGTGGGCAAGAAGCCTGAGAATGAGTGCTCTCCTGATGGATCACGGGGAAGGAAGAATCCTTATCCTGATGATCTGAGTCTAGAGAGTGGGAGAAATAATAAGCAGTCAGCAGTTTATACTGAATCAACAGTGAGTCAAGAAATGTTTGATATTGTATTACTAAATCCTGGTCAAAGTGAATATGAGATTCGGAAAGCTTTGCAGAATGGGATGAGCAAGAGTGTGCAGCAAAGTAGACAATCAAAAGGGCCTAATGGTGGTAAGGGCCGTGGAAAGAAGCAGGGAGCTAAAAAGGATGTGATTGATTTGAGAAATCTGCTGACACTTTGTGCACAAGCAGTTGCAGCCAATGATCGAAGGAATGCAGATGAGCTACTGAAGAAAATTAGACAGCACTCATTTTCTACAGGAGATGGAATGCAGAGAATGGCCCATATTTTTGCTGATGGACTCGAGGCTCGCTTGGCTGGTGCTGGAACCAAGGTTTACAATAATCTTATTAACATGCAAGCTGCATCAGCAGCTGATGTCTTGAAAGCTTACCATCTGTTTCTTGCCGCTTGTCCATTTCGGAAGCTCTCAAATTTCTTCTCAAACAAAACAATTATGAATTTAGCTGAGAGAGCAACAACACTCCACATAATAGATTTTGGTATTATGTATGGTTTCCAATGGCCAAGCCTCATACAACGTCTTTCATCTATGCGTGGTGGGCCTCCTAGACTTCGGATAACTGGGATTGATCTCCCACAACCAGGTTTTCGACCAGCAGAAAGGGTTGAAGAGACAGGTCGCCGCTTGGCAAAGTATGCTGAAACTTTTAAGATTCCGTTTGATTTCAATGCAATTGCACAAAAGTGGGACACCATTCAAACTGAGGATCTCAAGATTGAGAGTGGTGAAGTGCTTGTTGTGAACTGTTTGTATCGCCTTAAAAATCTGCTTGATGAGACTGTGGTTGCAGAGGCTCCCAGGGATACTGTCTTAAAGCTTATCAGGGAGATACATCCTGATGTTTTCATACAAGGGATTGTGAATGGGGCCTACAGTGCACCCTTCTTCATCACAAGGTTCAGAGAGGCTGTCTTCTTTTTCTCAACCTTGTTTGACATGTTTGAAACTATTTTGCCTCGTGATATTCCAGAGCGCGGACTGATGGAGAGAGAGCTATTGGGGCGTGAGGCAATGAATGTCATTGCATGTGAGGATGCAGAGAGGATTGAGAGACCAGAAACTTACAAGCAGTGGCAGTACCGGACCATGAGGGCTGGGTTTACTCAGCTCCCCCTGAATAAGGAAATAATGAAGATGGCCAAAGAACGAGTGGAAGCATGCTACCACAAGGATTTTGTAATTGACGAAGATAGCCAGTGGTTGCTTCAGGGCTGGAAGGGCCGAATTGTTTTTGCACTCTCGTCCTGGAAGCCTTATTGTTAAATGCATTTTCACCATCACTAATATTTGTGGGTAAAATCCTTGTTGCCATTACCTTGTATGCAATATTATAGTTATTGTATTTGCGGGGAAGGTTATGGCAGCAATACATAGTCATTTCATTCTGTAAAATTTTGTCCCAAGTCCATGGCTGTAATCGACTCTGTCAGAAGATGCAGAATGCTTTGTGTTGTACATTTTGCCTTAGGACTCGCTATTTCTGAAGCCTCAAGTATATGCATATTCTTTTGAGGAAATCAACAGGCTCCAGGCCGCTTCTGCATGTCTGTCAGCAGCTCGGACAGATGGAAACCTCATGTAGCAGTTTGTAGCAACATAAACGATTTTGATTAGTCTCATAATAACAATGATTATAATCGTTTGTTGTATTCTATTAGATTTTGCGATTTCAATTTTTTTGCTTTCCAGGATTTAAGAGTCGAACACATACTGACTGCATTACCAGAGTCTGTGAGCTATAACAGATTATGACTTGACAATGACAAAGCGGATTTGTTCATGTAAAAATAATAAAGGCCAAGAAACAAGGACCCATCAGCACCTCAATAGTTGGTGTGATAGGGTACTTAATTAATTAATTCTAGAATGTCGGCATTTGTCTTGTTAGTTGAAAATTTTGGTGGCTCTGGTTTCTCCTCACTTTCGCTGATCAAGTGACTAGAAGGGCTGCTTTTCTATGAGAAATTTAAATATTAAAATTAGATCATCCTTTTTTCGATTTTTTTTTTCTATAGAAAGCATATCCATTTTCTACCCACCGGACCCAAATCCAAATCCAAATCCAAACCCAAACCCAAACCCAAACCCAAACCCATAGTAATAATTTGTCTTTATTTTTTAAGGAAAAAAAAAAAAAAAACAAAAAGCAAAAACCCTTTGACTGTTGAAGAGGGAGAAGGGTTTTGGGTGAGGTGAGAGAGATGAGCGGTGCAGGAGCACCGGACTTCTTTTACAGGGAGGCTCAACGCCTTGGCTACGTCGCTCGCTCTGCTTTTAAGGTTTCTATTTCATTTTCCTTTCCATTTATTTAACATTTATTTTTGCTTATAACTCGTTTTGTGTCTCGCAAGCACAGCTCCTTCAAATACAAAAGCAATACAAGCTCATCAAACCAGGATCTTCAGTTCTTGACCTCGGATGTGCCCCTGGTGCTTGGCTTCAGGTTTTTTCCCGGATTCGGACTCTACATAATCACTCAATGGTGTTTTTACTTTTTTTAATGAATTATAGGTAGCTTGCCAGAGCTTGGGACCAGTAACAAATGGCGGGGCTGTTGTGGGAATTGATATTAAGGTGTGAATTTTATTAAAGTATTGCCCTTTTCCTTGTGTAATTCAACTCATTGCTTAAAGTTTTTGTTTTTAGTGAATATAATTGATTTTTCATATGTGTGATATGCAGAACAGAAGGTGAAGGTTCCTTCTCTTCACTGTGATGCAAGAGTTCAAACTTTTTCAGCGGATGTGTTGAATCTACCCAAAACTCAAGTGAGGGCGGTCTCGCCTAAGGTATTATGATATTCAATTGTTTATCTATTTAGTTGTCTTCAATGGACTCTTGTTTCTTATATACAGCTATTGCATTGTGGATTGTTTGTCAGTATGCTAAATCTTTTGATATCCAGTAACCGTGAATATCATTCTCAATAATATTCTATAGCACATTTATGAAGAGGTATTTAAACTAGTTTCATTTATGTGTTAGGATCTCTTCACTTACTTGCTTGTATTTAAGGTTCAACCTATATGACTGTCTGTACAATCTCATTATTTTCTGATGTAGTGGAAAAATAGAGATATGATAACCTAACTTCCTTGATTTTGAGAATAACCAAAATTAAAGAAAGATAAGGAAGATTTTTGTTGATTCACCATGAATGCTGAAAATCAAACAATTAAAACTCATTGATTCACCTAGAATACCAAAGATTAGTAACAACTCAACCATGAGTTATACCTAATATATTATTCAACAAAAGACTTCTATTTAAAGGCTACAAAGATCTATATTTATAGTAGAATTATCCTCAACTAACTAGGCAAAATAATCCTTGACAAGGAATCTAAATTTGCTAAACTCCTAAAACATAAAATTTAATTTAACTAGGACTACTGGAACAAAATAGGGGAACAGAAATCGGAAAGCCTAAATATAAGGAGATAACATATGCTCTGCATGACCCCAGGGGCTTAGCCTAGTGGTAAAGGCAGGGGTCACCCAGGTGGCCAGGGTTCAAGCCACAATGAAATTAATAACCCTTGATTTACTTGGTCTGTGGTTGCGGGTCTCGGTAATCATAGACCCCTGAGTTTATCCTATCCGATTAGTTAGGGTTGACTAACTGGTACGGATAGAAGTTCTCGGGTTAACAAAAAAAAAAAAACATATGCTCTGCATCATTTTTCTCTTCAACTACAGCAACACCAGTTTCATACAAGTGTAAAGTGTATAGGATTATATCCTACTGTTATAAGAAGTAACTGATCTATAATAATTGCATTATTTTATTATTTAAGATTTGTGTAATCACTTAAAATTATATACTTTTATGCTGCTGATTCTTAAATTTCATGGAATCTGTTTGAATGATTTATCTGCATCTTTACCACAAGACAATTTGGTGTGTTGTTTCCTGTAATTACCAAGGTTTAATTTTTAAGGAATATTTGCCCCTCTTTTATGTTAAATAGGAGTGGCTTCATAACCTTTGAATCAAAGCTATATACTAGAGGTATGACCAAAGGAATTTCAAATGTTTACTTGAACCTTCAATAATTAAGTCTGAGTCTGGTGTGTCAGCTCTCATGATTTTAATGTCACTTATGGAAGAATTATCCATATGAGTATTGTTTATAGATTCAATTCTTTGCAGTGTGTTCATATTGCTGTATTTTTTCCTCTTCTTTTCAATTATCATGAGGCAACCTGTTTTTATCTTGTAAACCAATTCTGTCCCTCATTTTGATGCAATTTTGTTTGGTTTTGGTGCAGCAAAAAGGATTTTCTGTGATACTCTCAGATATGTGTCCCTCAGTTTCTGGAATTACAACTAAAGATGCAGCTTTATCTGCTGAGTTAGGGATGCGAGCACTTGATTTGGCTGTTGGTTGTGCTGCCTCACCTCATCCAGTTGATGATCCAGGGGAGAGACATCTGAATGATTCAAATTCTGATCAAGATGAAAACGGTGTTTTGAAACCAGGTGGTCACCTTGTTATTAAGCTTCTAGAGAGTGAAGATGTGAAAGGTGAGAATTTTACTTAATCAAACGGTTAATATAAGGTAAATTATATTTTATCATTTTCTTTGGGCTGCAGAATTTAGCCAAATTTGCAAACCACTCTTCAGAAAGGCATCATGGTTGCGGCCTAAAGCTACAAGATCATCATCCAGAGAGATTTATTTAATTTGTCGAGGTTTGCTATTGAAGTCATGAGCAACATGCACCTGCCAACCGAAAATGAGTAGGGCAAGCAGATTACTGAAAAAAGAAAAAGAAAAGAATACTTTCCCCTGTATGTTCTTTTGAGATGTAGCATTTGTTGCATACGTTTTAACTGTATGCAATATCCTAGGCGGGTATATGTTACAGAATATGGAGTACAGAATCTGGTCAGGATATTCATTAAAGATTTTATTTTATGGAATAATGGTGATCTTTCATACAGATAAATTCTGTGCTTGAAAATTTGTTACACTTGTCCTTCAGGGTTAGACCACTTTAAGAAAATCTCGACTCTAAACACTTGGAAAGAGAACCAAGTGCAAAACAAATAAATAAATAAACTACATAAAAAAATGTAACCTTACACATGAAGCTAAAAGAAAATTATATGAAAGGATTAATTGAAAGAAGAAAGGTTACCAATCCGTCCACATGCAAAAGATACAATGCACTCGAATTTTGGCCCATTTGAGATTCAACCTATCATAATCAACAATGGTGGTTGTTATGATACATCAGATAGCTTGTTCTATAGTTTCTTCAAATGTCTGCCAAGAAACAAAAATAAGGAGTGGCATGGATGGATCTCAGCAGCTACACCACCTGAAGGATTTAAGGAATCTATGATTCCCTCATAATCTAGTTTCGCAACGAACTTCATTAAACAACCTTGTTTACATTGTTTATACCTTTTGCCTCGAGAAAATAATGATGAAACTAACATAAAGTGGTTCACACCTTTGCCACTGATGGCTACTTCCACACCACAATTTGATTTTGGAATATCCATGAATGCTCATAAGACGAGGGAGCATGGTTTACATTGGCTTACAATGATATGGTTACTTGTGGAAGAGAATTTCACTGTTGATGAACACTTTGCAAACTAACACTCCTATGAATGCACATAATATGCATGGTCAAAATATTATTAACCAGGCTGACAACAGTAAGGTTATTTCTGAAAGAGAATTTCACTCTTGCTAAACACTTAGCAGTCCAACACTCCTGTAAAAATATGCGTGTCTAAAATATTATTAAGTTGGCTCCCAGTTTCAACGTAATTTAACTAATAATCTTTGGTTGTGTTCCAAATGGGCATAGATCAATCAACAGTTATTCCTCCAGAAGTTAGAAGACCACTCTGATGGCCATGTTCCAAAACTCGGTCCATGGTAGTCATTTAGGCCATTGCTTAGGTTCAGTCCCTGAAAAGCACCTTAGGTAAGTTTCCAAACTTCCATGAACCATTTTTGTTTGGTCATCTAATTGTGAATGGTAAGTAGAACTAAATTTAAGAGTTGTACCACGTAGATGAAATAGTTCTGTTCAAAATTGACTCATAAATACGCTATTTTGATGTGAAACAATGATGTTAGAGTATCCATGCAACCTTATTATTTTCTTGTTGAACATCTAAACCACTCATCAAGTTGAGTATTTAATACTATCATGGAACACCTCTCTTCATAAGTCATATCTTTTGCAAAGTTTACTGGTTTTTTCACGTCTCCAACTCATAATATTTTTTTTTCTCTCCCTTGTAATATGTGACACATCTATGGATCTAGATTCTATTGACATGGAATATACATGCATGTAAAACATGTTTTGAAAAATCATATGGTGAAAACATTTTCAAATTTATTCTTCATAAAATCATCAAATCTCTATGTCGATGGAACTAAGTTGAGATATGAATTCAACACCTTGACAATATGAATCATAAGTTTAAAGCTTTTTAGCTTTAGGGTTTATTTGTGATATGAATTGAATTGATTGTTTTGTTGTTGAATTTTGTGCATGGTATTGAAATTGAAAAAGGGTTAGAATAACGAAAAAGGGAAATTGAGCATAAAAAATGAAAATCTTTCATCTTCATGGTTTTTCCACTATGCATGATTCGCATCCAATATGTGTGTCATGTATACTAGGAACCAATGAAAGTAGAGAATTAATTATAATTTATCATGTGCAACATGTGTAGTGTGCCGTTATGAAATTTTATGTTTGGTTAGTTATAGGCATGTGAGTCATACATAGTGGATAATTATAGGTGTGTGTGATGCCTATAGTGATAAATATTTGAAATTCTATCGGATGTTAATAGTAGGTATGCATGTCACTCATAGTGAAAAGTAATTGAAATTTTGTTACACGCGAATTAGGTATGTGAGATATACTTAACAAGGGAATTGAAAATTTGCCATTATCGGTCGTAATGGAAATTTTCCATGCATATGTGCATGATACACATAATTGGGTAGTGTGCACGTAGTATGCATGAGTTTTCGGGTCAAATGAACTTTTTTCAAGTTTTGATAATCTTTTTATTTCATTTTTTGCATGTACGATAGATTATGTGCAAATATTATGAAAATTAACTAAAAATATCAATTTTTTGATTGTATGAGACGAGATATAACCACATATTAACAAAGAAATTTAAGACTATGTAATTATAAATCGATCCCTCATTAAATTTAGGTTTATCAACTTTGCCTTTAAGCCCTACAAAGGCACTACTCCTTGATTTATGAATGCGTGGTTGCACTCATAATGCTCAGAATAACTCTTGACCAACCTCAAGAATATGTCATTTAAGTACGATTAAACTCACGCTTCAACAAAATCCATCAACATGCAATAGAGAAAATTCATATAAACCTAAATGACCATCAAAAGAAACTTTTCATAAAGTTAGAAAACACATAAACCTTAAACCCTAGATTATCGTATCCAATTGGATTATCACTATTAGCTTTTTTTGCTACCATAATTCATTGTGTTACCTTTTGTCGTCATCTATTACCCCTATATCAAGAAGGTAAAATATTATACCCAATATATTTTCATGTGGTTTTATACTTATTTGTTGGGAAGTATGGTGAATAAGATTACATGATATTGTCTACATGTTTGTAGGTATATATTTTGATTAATTCCGACAACAACCATAAGGGTTATGGAAAAATTGACTTGACACATTAGCCAATTACCATATACAATTCGATAAAGAGCTACAAGGAAGACCTGGATAAATTTACTGACCATAAAGGCGATATATGACATTTATCTAGTTATATTAATGTAATCTATCTATTCAGCGAATTCAATATTTGTTTTTTTACAAAGATGTTTTACAATTGCAACAATATTTAATATTTTGATCAATCTTACAACAATAATATATAATATATGAATGAATTATTTAAATATTAAAAAAAATCTAACTATATCAAAATTTTCCATTTCACCTGATACTTCATGCATACAATGGATGCCCTAAATAGTATAAAAATATTAATAAATACCTCTAAATATAAAATATTTTTTAACCCCCACACATTATATATTATAAGATTTGAATAAAACCCTTGCACATTATACATAATACAACTTGAGTACTATAATGTGTACGATGTTACATTATGCATTATATAGTACAATAGGCCCCAAATATGTCATTACGCAAAATTTTTTGTTAAACCCTTGGCTCATTACTCATAATAAAATATAGAAAAGTGTCTTTTAAAAAAATTAGGATTTTATTGAATAATTGAAGGTAAAGACATTTTTATATTTAATTCATATAATTGATAACAAAGATGTAAGAGCTAAGCAAAAAATTATTTTTGTATAACCCTATATTAATTAATTAATTAATTATTAAAATGGTGAAGCCGACATTATTAGGAGATAATGTATTATTGGTAAATAATTTAAAATATGATTGATAAAAAAAAAAAAAATTAGTATACACATAAAAATTAAGGTACAATATTCCACCCATAAGGGGTGTTTGATAATTTTTTATTATTTCAATAATTTATTTTTATAATCAATATTATCTTTTCTAATACATTTAGTTTTAATAAATTATAATAATATTTTATTATCATGTCTATCTTAATTTTATTATTAATTATATTTAATTAAAATATTAATTAAAAATCCATGGAGACTATCTATTTTGCTTGTTCTCATATAATTTGAAAATAAAAATGTCTTAATATATTGCCACCCACCCTACCACCAACCACCACCAACTCCCATTTCCACCACCGTCTGCAACCAGCACATGTTGAAATTTTGGATCTTAGCAATTTTAAACGTGCCATTGGTGGCCGGAGAACCAACGGCGGCCGGACTCTCATTTAGCCCGCACCTTGACCATTTATTACAGTTTTGCCGCTCCTATTTTTCCAACGTTTATAATGCGGAAACGCACGCACCAAACTTGCGGGTGACGTCGTCCATTAGGATAAGGAGGAAGTCAAAGAAACTTTACACGTGTACGGTTATCGAGCACGGCAATCTTCCATCCATACGGCGGCCCACTTGCCAATACATTAAAATTGGAGGCAAAACGTGCGGTCCTGATTAAAGTTCACTCCTTCCCGGCCCTACCACGCGTCCCTTCGCTTCAACTTGCAACATCATTTCGCACCACGTGTCATATGATAAGCAAAAGTTCGCTCAAGTGGGATCCACGTAAGCGCCAAGAAAGAAGGTTTCAGCTTACGTATATAAAAACCATAACAAGTAAACCGCAGTTGTCTTAAAAAGTTCGACCGTCTTTTCTTCATTTAAGTTAAAAGGTTGAGTTTTTTGTTGGTGATTCTCGTCTTCATGGAGGAGGGATGCGTGACACCGACACATGGCGGGTGCGGGATACCTGCGACGTCGCAATGTCCGCCGCCGCCGAAGAAGAAGAAGACGGTTGATTTGAAGCGGCGGGAGCCGCCAAAGGAGGGTTATTTTCAGCCCCCTGATCTCGAGGTTCTCTTTGCAATGAAGCCGAGAAGAGAAGCTTGTGCTTAAGGTTAACGTAACTACGTATATGATGTTTTGTAAATCATTTGACTCGCAAAATTTTCTCTTCGTGATCTTAAGGAGTCCCACTTAAGCTTGTAATATATATATATGCGCAGTTCTGCTAAACTCGTGGCATTTGAGTTTGCGTTCTACTGATTATTTGTTTGTATGGAGAAAGAAGTGTAGACGTGACTATAAGATATAGAAGTGTGATGGTCTCATATAATTTTTTTTTTTTTTTCAGTTTGGATTGAATCAGTGTAGCATAAACTGATGCTAAGAATTAGAGATCTGGGCAAGAGAGATTAAACTGATGGTGAATACAGCAGATTTGAGATGAAGCAAGACTAGCAAACTTTGCTACTTGGGCTGGATATATGGAGTCATAGACATTTGTGGTCTGAAAACAGATAAGAGAGCGGAAATAAACTAGCCCACCTAAATTTGAGCCCAATTCGGAATTGCAGCAAGTCTTACAGTGAACACGGAGGAGCCTGTAAAAAGAGAAAATAAAATAAATAATCATAATTAAATATTTACTAAAACAAATTGTCCATCTCATATTTGAATTCAGCAAAATTAACCATCGTAATTTTTTAGACCAAAATGCCTACATATAAATAATGCCACTAGTTAGACTAATCAAAACCAAAAATATCATACAAAAATCGCGCAAACTCAAATAGATTGTGCAGACTGATTCGATCCACCAACTTTCTCTGATGATTTTTGACATTTTTCTAGCAATGAAAATGGACAAAAAAAGTAATTAAAATAATTCTTACTAAATTCTTTACAATTTGGTGTGTATATTAATTGTATTTGCGTAGGATTTTTGTCAAAAAACAGCTAAAGAAGCCAAATAGTTTCCAGCCACCAAATCAAATTTCGTGGTCGAAAATTAGTTGTTTTTTTGGTGATATTTTGGTATGGATACATATTAGAATGATAATTGAATGTGTTGGTATCATATCAAAATCAAAAAAACATGTTTTTGTCATCACAAACCGGCCGCAAAAGTTTCTCATCGGTTTCTAGCCATGAGAAGGATTGTTTTGGTTGATTTTTCTTTATAGATGTATGCTAGAATGATTTGTCGTCATTTTTGTGTCGGATTTGTGTTGCAAAAACGAAGATTTTTTTGTTGGAATTTGTGTGGTTCACAACTGGTTCTCGAATTGCATGAATCGAAAGTGAACTAAAGTTGGGTTAATTTTGCAACTTTTCAAAGTTGTAGGGGGTTGTGACATCAATTGAGGGGGCTTTGGTTGTTGTTCAAAAGCATGGGGGTGCGTGGAACACATGAAAGGAAGCATATTTTCTAGGTGTGGGTTATTTTGATATTTTATATATTAGGGGTTTTTTAGTTATATTTTTTATTAACGATTTTTTTTTATTTTCTAGTGAGAGTTATTTTTTTTATATTTTTAATTTAAAGGTTTTTTAATGTCTAATTTTTATATTTTTAGTTTATTTTATTGAATAAAATATACATTATAACAAATGTCATATTGTTTACGATTCAAATATGTATTCTAATAAATAACATGTATTTTTAGAAATTTTTATATTATTCATTTTAGAGTTTGTTAACGTGCAGTTTTAGTATTTTTAATCAGTTTTTTCAAATAAATATGTGTTATGATAAATGTCAATTTTTTTACGATTCAAACATACATTATAGTAAATGACATATATTTTTAAGGGTTTTTGATATTATCCATTTTAGGGTTTTTTTAAGCATAATTTTAACATTTTGATTTGTTTATTAAAAAACGTCATGTCTTATGATATTATATTTTTTAAACCTAGTTTTTAGAGTTTTTGTTAGTATTTTCAAATAAAAATTGCAATACAATAAATAATATGGTAAAATATCAATTAACTTATTTATGATAAAATATCAATATACTTTTATATAATAAATTTTCATTTTATATCGTAATATAATAAAATATCAATTAAAATATCACTATACACTTTTATTAACAAAATTTCATTTGGCTCATATATTTATAATAATATCAATTAGACCCCTAATACTTCTTTCCATATGAATATATTTTGATAGCCAAGAGAAAAATTGGTAAAAATAATATTATAACTAATAAAATTGATAAATATGATCAATTTTGCTTAATGATAAAATAAAATAGTTAATTTATTTTAATAATATTTAATTATTTTATTTTCCCTAACAAAAATCATAAACTTCTAGAAAGACAAAAAGAGAGAGCAGGAATAATAACTTAATAGAATCCTCGTTGTATATGACTTGAACAACATAAAAATACTCATAAATACGATTTGCATAGATGTATAGCTTAAACAAAAAATTGTCATACACTAGCTTGAATACATATTAGATGCTGAATTCTAATTCTCGTCTCGCTGTAAATCAATTCAAAGTGTTGTTTTAAAGTAAAAGAAAATTATTAACCATTTAGCTCAAAAATTTGATGTAATGATAACGGTAAAAATCGTCTAAGATAATGGTTTGATTTAAATTTCCATCATTTTATGGTTTCTATAATTCAACAACTTTTACTCTACAGCTAGCTGATCAGCAGCACGATTTGAATGCTAAAATTGCATATTAAATGAAATATATGCATGAGTGTAACGCATGTTTAAAAAAGCTTTTCACATATGATAAATGTTTTTTATTCATGTGATTAGAGGTTTATGATTGGAACGAGCATAATGGTACTAAAATTAAAAAAGTTGCATAAATTATTGTACCATCCAGATTGTAGCCTCACTTATTGAAGGGTGCTGGGTCTGGACAGGGGTAGACAGTGGTGGGTTTCTTTTGAAATCAGCATCGGATTCCTTCTTCTTGACCTGCTATCCGTAATCTATGGGTCCCTTTGGAAGCCACCTATGGTTCATCATCTCCCAACTCATAGCCAAAATCTCCCATCGCTTACTCGTGGACCGACAGATTCATTAATTCATCCCACTTACTTCGGCAAGATGAAAAGAAAAGCGATGCATACATTTCATCTGTAAAAGAAAAGTTTATTATTTTAGCTGCTCAGATAAATGAATGAAATAGGAAAAAAAAAAACTTATGCTTTGTGTTTTAATACAGTGTGATGAAAGTTTTATCGTTAATGAGAAGAAGAAAACAAAGTTAATTGTAATTAAGTCCATTAATTATTTATGTTATTTTTTGTTCTCGGAAAGAAAGAGGTCTCTTAATAAATATAAGCCAATGTCAAACATACCTCAAATATCCAAGCTCAGATGGTCAATTGGGCAGTCCTTTTCTATCTTTCAACTCATGCATGTCGACGTGAGGGTTTGGTTGGCTCGAAGAGAAATTAGTACGTGTCAACAGAAAATGCACCTATTGATATGAGCTGCACCATCTGTTTAACCAGTTTGCTTTTGATGACCTCTTCAAAGTTGTCACTGTTAAAAGACATTTTCTCAGTAATTGCTGAGAGAGAGATCTGTGATGAGTTAAATTAAATTGCGTCGTCTCAGCATCACATTAGCTCTGCATTTCACGGAATCTCCATCATGATCACAATGATCTTAGTGTTTATTTCAACTCAATTTTCAAAGAAATCCATCCATATCCATCAAATAATGTACTGGTTGACACGGTTTTCCCAAAGAATACTTAAGAAATGTGCAAAAGAAAACGCCCTAAATGCAACGGGTTCCTTTCCCTATGAACAAGAAACCTACAGTTAGATTCAAAAGTTCACTCAGATTCTTCCCAAGTAAAGCAAGCCTTTCTCATCTGTCGATGGGATGTTATTTCATCGTCGCCATCAACACGACTACCTAAAAATTCTTCAAAATTCACAACCACTACTACTCTCTGGATTTGAATGGCTGTAAAAAGAGATTTTTCATTAGACTCCACGCATTTGAAGAATTACATGAAAACACCCCCCGGCTTGGAAAATTAACTCTAATCCATTAAAAGGGTGAAAAAATTTATTTAAGCTCAGCCAAATAACAGAATCACCCCTTAATCATCAACAACCTTCCGGCAAAGCCACCTCTCGACGGCCACTTAAGGTCTTGGGGACCTGACCTGCACTTCTCAACGTAAGGCCATCAAAGGCAGTCAAAAATGGATTGAAAGCCTTCTAGTGACACTTCATTTTTTTTATTTGTCTTATCAATGAATGTATCTCTTTATGTATATGATTTAGATGTCTCCTATTTTTAAAATATAACATTTGGTTGATGGGAATTGGTATTTATATTTATGAGATTAATAATAACAATGAGATTGATATTCAAATATTGTCGTTAAAAGTAGAACCTCGTATTTCTTCTGTTACATAGTTTAATTAATTTAGAGTAACTAAAAAGAGATTTTTTGACCCATTCAAAATTCAATTCAAATATAGGAAACATATCTAAAAGTTTTTGTAGCTCAATAATATATGATAGAAATATCAAAAATTTGATCATTTCAAACCTAAGATATAACTCACTATAGACTCAAGAAACAAAGAGAAGATGCATACAAATGAAACTTCGACAATTGCATTTATAATTAAATTTATGGTAGATGTGGAAATAGTAGTGAGAGCGATAGTTCCACTTAAAAAAATAACCCAAGTGATAGTCATTTAACTGGAAGCAGAAGAGAAAATTCTAATGATCTCAAAGTAAGTCAAAAATACATACATTTTCGGATTCAATGCAAAAATTGTTATGGATTAAATTATAAGAAAAGTTTGAAGTAGAAAATGAGCAATGTAAATATCATTTGAAATGAGTAAGTTAGACAAAATCTAACTTTTGATTGATCCAGTTACTTGAGAATCGACCTTTCGATGTTGTTAGAGACCAGACTCGGTCTCTTAGCTAGGCTCCTTTAGAGGCGAAATGGGACCCCTAAGCAGCCGTTGGAGGCCTGATATGGTGTTACTGTGGCAAACCACGGCGTCGAAAAGAGAGAAAAGAAAGATATAAGGGGGAAAGTGGAATAAAAAGATGAGGGAGGAGAAATTTTTTATAAGCTAAAATTACTGCATTACCTAATTGTCAGTTGATTTTAACGACACAGGGCTCAGAGTTCTATCACATTCCCTAAACACGTGGGGTTGAATTGCTAAAAGATTTCCATAACATACAAATTTATTTCTGTTTGAATTTAAAGGGCCTATGAGAATTTGACGGAACAATATGAATTAAAATTTGGTTTTGGACCACAAAAATTAACACTGGGGAAAGAGATGAATAGAGTTAGCTGTTTGTATATAGATGAAAAAGGAAACTGAAAGGAGGCTATACGATGTGCAGACTGAAAACATTAGGGTTTCTATTTAGAGTAAGCTACATGATGCGGTGCAATATAGAGTTATTTGTTGGCTAGTACACTTTCTCTATGCAGTGTTCAGCGAAATTTCTGGTCTGTAAATCTGTTTGACATATCACTTCAGCCTGCTTTGGCTTGCTGTCAAAAAAACGAAACTAGGGCTTTTCTGGGTATGAAGATGCAAAGAAAATTGCCTTTAACGGGATATAATGAATTCAAATTGGATAAAGATTGGGAAGAGTGCTAATTGTACTAGCGGAATCAAACAGGCATATATAAAAACAGTCTGCGTAAGCTTCATTTTGAGTTTGAGTTTGGGAAACTGACAAGGTTGTAGGGCACGACAAAAACAGGCTAGTCCCACTAGTGTTAAAAGAAGATCTCCAGAAAATCAATGTGGGAAGCGCAATTTTTTTTTTTTTTTTAATCTCTCTGGAGATTGAGTGACCATTATGTGAGCTTACCTGACAGTGATCGAGAGGCCCTATTGATCGATCCTTTTGTTTATTTTTTTGTTCTTGCTGTACAGAGATTTAGCTGAGCATGTGATGATGACCGTAAATATAGAGAGGATCCAAGTCAGATTCTTTGAAATTTGGTTTTTTTCGGTTATCAGTAGATCTAAAAATGTAAAAAGTAGGAAAACTGATGAGACAGATCAATATTATATCTATGGAGCATAACATAAATTAATTTATTGAGAACTTAATTACAAAGAGAATCACAGCACTAGTTAAAAACAATTCAACATGGTCTTGTCTAAAATAAGGTTCATGATCTTTTAAGTAAAGCCAGTTTGGATTTCCTGATGGTGCTACTTTTTAGTTGGTAGGTCACATTTATCTGCCCGGATAGAAATCCCTGAAAGGAAATCCCTTGCTCAACCATATCTTCAACCAAAGTCTTGATTAGTTCGCCGTATATAAACTTGCATGCACAGCTTGTTCATGTATTTGCAAAGCAGTTTATATTAGAAGTTAGAAACCATTTACCCTAAGGCCCCTTTGGATTGATGCACATTCTTGGATTCATTTCAAACAACTGAACAAACAACTTATCACTTGTGAAACCTAGTATATCCATGCAGTTTTTCTGAAAAAAACAATGCGGTTTAAAGTTCGAAGTTATATAATACACGACCACCGAATTGATGAATGGATTAGATCCAAAAGGAATAGTGTGCGTACGAGGAGAGTGTGAGCAAATGGGCAAATGGGCAAATGGCTCCACTTCTCCGTGTTGGACGCTTGTCTCTTTTCTCTTTCTCTCTCTCTCTCTCTCTCTCTCTTTCAGTGTCTGTGCGCTTGCAGCTATAATAATGTCACATCATCCTCAAACTCTCTCATCTCCCTCTAAGAACGGATTAAAACTTGAGAATAATGGCAGGTTTTTAATTTTTAGACGTAAATAACTTTCTAAAACTAACTAAGCACCCGTTTAAATAAGATTTATTGCACAAATTATAAAACAACTTGTTGACATCTGCAATATAGAAAGATCAAATTGTCTTTAGGTGACATTTCAGGTTTAGTTATCGAATCCATGATCGTTATATTAAATAAAGTAAGAGTTTATTTTTTATTTCGAATTCATGTCTTCTTTGTTTTCTTTTCTTTTTTTTTTTTTGGTTATCTCGTCTTTAACTATCCAACGGAAATAAAATTAAACCTCCTTATCCCTTGCATATGGTCATGAATCTTTATCACTGCGAATTAAGGATCAAGTTTCTTCTCTTTAATGTCTTTTCTTCCCTTTCTATATTTAAATAAAGGGACAATGGCCCATGTCAAAATATATTTATGGTGATGGTGACAATTATAACAAAGCATTTGATCATCCAAACTTTACTTTTATAAACTCTTTGAATAGAGGCTAATTATTGTTGATTTGATAATTCATGAGAAGGCTCTAGATTGATTCGCTAAACTTTTGAACAAAATGCCTGCCAGACTTAAATGGTTTTTGGCATGTTGCGTATATGCAACTAGTTGGAAAAAATGATATGGTCATAATCCCACAGAGAGATTTGTGTAATTATCTTAGCCTACTAAATTTGTCAAATACAATGAATTTCACTTTCTCGAGATAGATGGACTACTTCTTAAAATTAATGATGTATGGTATAGTCCGCAGCAGAATGATGAAGATGGAAGAATTGATATCCACAACAGAAGAGAAAAATCATAGCCAATGACACCTTCCATCAATTTGATAGGCCATATCCATTCTTTCCGTCATTTAACACAGAGTAAAATCATAATTTAAGAGTATTTGCTTATGTATATGTAGATATTAAGTTGTCACCTAAATAAGTATGTTCTACAAATACGAAGTAGTTGAAATGCATGAATAAAAAACAAACACAAATCCTGTTCCTGGCAGAGATTCAATCCTTTATAAAACTTCAGAATTGAATTTCATGAGACCCACCAAAACCCTTAAAACCTGAGACTGGTCTCTCATCTTCCTTGTCGCAATATGAAGCTACATGAATGAAACTTAAACGAAATGGTTTGAAGATAATCTAACAGTACAGCATAAATATGGCCCTAAATATTGAGGATACCTCATCTGAAATATATTAAGAGTAAATTCAAGAGAACAAAGAATCAATTGAATAAGTACCATTGCTAGCTAGTGTTGAAGGGATTAGACTAAACATCAAAACTTAAGAAAGAACCATTTAAGGCCCTAAAGTTGCAAGATTCACACGGAAGAAAAAGCTAAGAAAGGAACTAAAAATGGCAAATGAAGGATCAAAACAAGGAATAGGCCAGCGCACATCGTCGATATTTGGATGGGATCAGGTCAGGGCCCTGTCAATTCAAACCCACAGCTTGAAATCAAAGTGCTTGTAAAGGACGCAACAGATGCTCCGAAAAAACTAAACGCCAGCAATATATTATACCAGGTAAGTTTTCATTTTCCAATTCTGAGATTTGCTATTATTCTGTTGACATGTGTTGAGCAGAAGGATTAAAGGCTCTTAGTAAATTTGGTACCTAGGACTACGATGTTTAACTGTTGTGGGTGCACTATATCTCTCTATTCCCTGAAAAAATCTATCTTCACCAACCAATCATCTTTTCTCATATTCAATAGTCTTACTCACCTCCTTTTTTATCTTCTAAATCTCTATATATTTATAACCTTCAGCATACATTCTCACACTATCTTCTTTTTCTTTATTACCCTTGCTCTTCTCTTAGAGTTTCCTTCCTTGAGCCTTCTTATAAACACCTGTTCATTTTCTTTCTCAAATCTTTTTGAGTATGTGAGGACACTAAGGATAGCTTTTTAAACAAGTGGGTCTTTGTTATTTGACATTTATAGAAATATCATTTAACTTTTGAATCTTTTTTTATTTGTTTTTTTGCTTTTATTTTACTTTTCTAGCTTTTTATTATTTTTTTCTTTACTTAATGTTCATGGAAGGAGACCTAGGGTTAGGGTTCTTTATTTTTCGTTTCTTTCTTTTGCATGGCCAGATGACGACGACAAAGATCTAAGGAAATTAAAACCAGTCACTGTTTGCGGATGCAGCATCATCAAGATTCACAAACTTCCTAGGGCTAGCGAGTGGTGGAAATGGTCGCTTTCTTGTGGACCCTTGGTTACTCCAACTGCCCTTTGACATGGGAATCTTGATGATGCTGCAGCGGCAATAAATGGCTTAAACATCGTCCCCGGCCCAACCGCCCCCGACCTCCACTTGTGTTTTAAAAAAAAAAAAAAAAAGTTTTATTTGATCCAGCTCTTGCTTTTTTCCAGTCATTTGGAAGAAGTCTTCATTTCTTTTTTCTTTTTTAAACAGTATGGGCATGGTTAGGGTTAGCTGGTTGGAGAAAATTAATTGTGTTTGGTGATAACGATGATCCATGTCTTTAATAATGTAAATCTCAGAGGTAACAGGAGATTTTAATTTCAGTGACGACGGAATTGAGTGGTTTCACTGATCACTTGCTCAGAAAAGTCTGTACGTATACTGAGACTATCAGGTTTCTCAGTAGGCATGTCTGCACTTTTAGTTGAAATGGTGTAGTATGAGCATTAGGAAACTGCTTTTCTTTTGGGGTTTATTTAAGATTTATTTCTTTACTTTCTTTCTTTTCTGGTTTCCACTTCAGATCCCGATCATGTGTCTGCATCTATGGCAACTTTGAGATCAGCGCGGAGCTTTTCTCCAGTCTCACTCACATACCATCAATTTGTTCCTCAATATCGTTTTACAATTTTGATGAGGTTTTTCAGATATTGGTTTTCCTGTAGGATTATAACTTTCCTTATCCGTACTATAAAAAGTTTCTGGATCAAATAATTTTATTGTACAAAGAGAAGATTTGTTAATTCTTCTTTGATTTTGGGAAAACCCTTTTTAATTAACTGCATTTAAAATACTAAACAAGTGATCTAATTTCAGCCATTTATTTAGTTCTTCTGGAGATTGAAGCTGCCACCTTTCTTCCATAGGTGCATTTACAGTATAAAAGCAGAAGTAGATGGTGCATAAAAAGTGATTTTCCGTGAAAAAAAAAAAAAAAAAGCACATTTAGCTATGAATATTATACTTCCAAGTGGAGCTTGTTGGGAAATTTTCATGGCTTTTCTGTATCTACCCAATGGATATACCTCTACAATTCAAACTCCTAAGAAACATTATCTTATTGATATATTATGATATAGCACATTGGTAATTAACTTTATTTTACTCTTCAAAAAACATAGATGCCAAATTATTCTAGATATTACAAGAATTTCAGATATTTTTGGCTAGGCTATCTTCTTCCTGTTTCACTTTTTTCAGAAAAAGAAAAGTGAAAAGAGCTTCATTAAGAGATGGGCCTTCAGGAAAAGTTAAGCCAATAAATTCACAGGGCCTGCTACATCCTGGAAATATCTAGCTGATTCATTTCATTTGCCCTCATATTCAATCTCATAACAATACATTTACTGAATTAAGTTTCAATGTCGTATTCCCTCGGTCAATGTAATAATCCAAGCATAGTGCAAATTTTATGCAGAGATTATAGATAATATGCATATGAATAGTACATAGTTAAAATTTTCATTGAAAATTAAGACTATAAGTCCAACTTGCAGACATTTTCTTGCTTTTGAATTGGCAACCAATGTTTGTTGTGAATTGAACTTGCCATGTTTTTCTTTGATTATGATTGGGATTGATGCTCTTAATTGACAAAAGCAAGGCATCTTCATTCATTTTTAGGCCGACTGACTATTTCCCACCCACGCTTCATGAAATGACAGTTTATCGCTCGTTGAATTTAAAAAAATTAAATGTATATTTATATTAATAGTTAATAATTAAAATGTATATTATATTGATCTAATATTATAATAACAAAGTATTTATTAATAAATTTAATAGATAAATAAGAATTTTTTTTTTTTATACGTAAGAATATTTAATTTCATCAACATGTGGGTGAAAATAATCATTTGACCTAATTTTTATAAATTAAATGACCTAAAAATAAATATATAGATAAATAAATGAGGTGACAAAGTGAGGATTGATAAATATTTTGATAAAATCCAAATCATTGTTGTATATAATCTGACATATGAAGTAAAAGGGGCATAAAATCCCCATAATGAATCAACAACATAAATTAGATTTTATTCGTTCATCTTAAACGACATCTCGTTCCTCCGCATCAGTTTTCTTGCTCATCCCCTGAACAAAGATATGGGAAATGATGCTTCATGTCTCCTTAACGTCTCTCTCTCTCTCAATTTCTGGAGTTTTTTTTTTTTTTTTGGATAAATTATAATTAAAATTCTGTAACATATAAACACATGGGGGCATGTGCTTTTGTCATTTCAACTTCATAAATAATAAATAAACAAAAAACTATAGTTTAATTTGCCTTATATATAGTTTTAGAAGCTGAATTTTAATATATATGGAATCATAATTTAGTGTTTAAGCCATGTAATTCAAAATGTGGCTGGTTGAACTAATAATTTTTTTTTATTAATCAGGACAGAAGATTAATCAACTAACCCATATGATCCTGGTTGCCGGATTCATGTCATTTCATAATTTGACTGTCTTCTTGCGGCAGGCATTTTTATTTGACGGGTCAAATTAAACTTCTATCAAACAGAAAATAAATAAATTTAAAATTATGATGCGTAGACACCACCCAAGAATATTGATGATTGAATTATTCTAAAAAATTGAAGCTTTCGTCCATGGAAGGTAGTCCAGTTTTGGTAGTACAAAAAGTATTGCTGAAGGGAGGGGAACAATTCAGTTCCCTTTTTCATTTGGTCTGGATCTTTCAGCAAGTAAAATACCCGCTGGGATTTGTTTTTAAGCAAGAAAAGATCCAAACTAAAGTTGCTGCAAATTGGAGTATTGACTGTAAGGAGAATTGCGAATAAAGTAGCTGCATTCAATCATGCATGCATCCTAGACAAGTTCTTGTGGCTTTTAGACTGAATTTGGACGTCCAAATGGAAGCTAGCCACTAAGGAAGCTAAACAAAAACATGGGGAATGATGTATTGTTTGTCTGTTGACCTCTCACTGTGTCTCTTCAGTGTTTATAATCTGCTAGTTCAAGGTTTTGCTCACATGGTTACATGTGATAATATCAACAACAGGTTAAATTTGACTTGGCAGAAAACAAGCCATTGTTCAGTGAATAAAAACTTCCACTTAAATCATAATCCACAGTTTTATGAGAGGCAGATTGCAGAAAACAACTATTAAGCATTACTTTGACTGACAAAATCTACAGAAATGAACTTTATACGTAGTCAAATGTTAAGCACGTTCCCAAGAAGTATGAATTTATATGAGATGCAGCCGCATGGGGCATGAATAAGATTAAGAAGAACTTTTCCTTAGTCAAATTAATAAGGTAAAAATAACTGAAACAAAGATACCATAATAAACCAACTGGATATTAAAATATGAGAAATGGTTTTCGGCTTGGTGCTTCCCGTCCATGGAACATGGCATGCTTTACGGGAGCTGCTGCTAATTTTCATTAATTTGCAGCTTCCGTTGTTGTAAATTATTAAAAAAAAAAGTGGAGTATGTTGTTACTCCAATTGCAGACCTGATGATTGACTATGCAGAATTTAACACATAAAGATATCGCTCACTTGTAAGCAAAAGAACATTGCCATATAATAAGAAGAGACGTAAGGAAACTTTTTGGTTTGTTCAACTTTCAGATTCATAGAAGGTAGTCCTGAATTTGCATTAACAAGACAATGATGATCTTCAGAGATTTTATCTAAGATTTAAGAAATATACCCATTTGAGTGACACTGAAGCAACCAAGAGAACTATTCATCTAGTGCGCAAAACAAGATTTCATGTTCATTCAAAGAAATCAGACAGCTGCAGAAGCCAGTGACCATATGCAATTTCGTGTTTCAGGAATGAAAAACGTTTTCTCGTGATGAACATTGTCTAGATTCATGCAACAAATTTATATGAAGACCGAACGAAGCAGACAATATCATTCTCAAAGATATTGCTTCAGTTGGGACACAATGAAACTGTAAGCTCAAGTTGCTACATGCAGAAATAAAGAATATAGGAACCATAAATTTGGTTAAGTTTCTGCAAAGTTCTTGGTTATCTGTATTTTCCTGCAAGGCAACTTGCGGGAGAGCAATCAAAATGCCACTGGTTTGAAGGATTATTTACATGAAGACATGTGATTTATTCTTCTTTAGTTCAGGAGAACGATCCATATGATCAAGATTATAAAAGAAAATGCGTATCAATATATCTAAATTGCTTTAATGATACCAACCAAATGGAAAGGACAAGAAGAACATATGAAAATCGATCCTTTCTGATCTGACATGAAGTCACAAGCAGCTGGAAAACAAACAAAGACATTCTTAAAGTTTCTGTTCATGATTTTTTTTATGGAAATCATAAAACGACCAACCGCATAGGACAAAACGATTCCTCTGAAAGATTATAAAACTTAACTAAGCTTTACAATAATTAATACAAAATTAATCGCCACCCTTTTCTTAAATCTCTTTAATGTCATCATGTTGTGTACTTATTTTCTGGATGAGCCAAATTAAAGGTCTTTGAAGGGTCAAATCACTCAATGGTCACATCCAAATTATAATGAAGATTCCATAAAATCCAATCACGGAACTAAAACATAAATATTTTTGGAGAAAATGCTCCCCGTTCCAGTGCACATGGCAGGCTTCAAGGGAGCTGCTGATCATCATTTTCCAGTTTAATTTGAAAGACTCCGATGATTTGTTACAGAATTTGAACTCTTAACTTCATGTAAAGTCGGTATAGAATTTCTAAAAGCCTCTCAATAGTTGCTTATGGAAACGAACTTTTGGATGGTCATGGACGACCTGCAAACGAGAATGCTTGTGACTAGTGTAATAATTAAGAAATTGAATGAGGAAATGAGATTAATTTCTATATATCCCCGTGATTATATGCAATAATATAACGGTACTGAATATTATTAAAAGGATTTATGAAAAAATAAAGAGAAGAGAAAGAAGAAAAACAAGGAAAAATGACTTCTCCTTTTCTTTAATTTAATTGGTCAAAGTGAATGATACTTATATAAATGGCCACAGGATTTACTTTCATTTAAGGTTTTACTCAAAAATAAATTATTATTTTTTAATTTTTAAAATTTCAAACACTCATTTTTTTACTATTTTTTATTCAATTTAATTAACATTTTTTATAAAATAATTAAAATGTCTCTATTAAAAAATAAAAATTTACGATAAAATTATTAAACTATATTTAAATATAAAAATTTTAAAACATTTTTTAAAAAATATTTGAATTTTTAAAAATTAAAAAAAACAATTATTATCGCTGACAGTGGTAACAGCTGATAATAGAATCAGATAGTCAGAAATGATTATCTGATCCCAAGAGCGATTAAATCTAGTTACTTTCGCCAACAACCATGGTTGAAAACCATTAGTGGGGTTAAGAACGACCATTTTTTTATCGTTTTCACTTGTTTTTTCTGGCTAGTTGTCTCATTCAAAATAAGAGATGACTGATCTGACTGTTATCGTTTTTAGTTATCTAGTTTCATTATCAGCAACTCGGCAACAATGGCCGCTTTCAATTTTCTTAAATTTTAATATTTTTTATTTGAATTTTTTTAATATTTTTTTTATTTTTATGATTTTTATAATTTATTGTTTTCTAAAATTTTATTAAAATAACAAAAAAACTTTTTTTATTATCAAAATTTAATTAATAACTGTTAAATTTAATTATTGACTTTAATAAATAGATAGATATTTAGATATTTAAAAGTTAAAGAGTAAAAATATACTTTTGGGTGAAATCTGGGTGGAAATATGTCTTTTAGAATGTTTAAACACAAAAAAAATAAATAAATAAATAAAATCATAGTTCTATCAAAGTTGGTGAAAAATAATCATTCCAGTCTTATAATTTAATTGCATAAAAGATTTGCTAATTATAAGGACTAAATCATTACTAAAATATTTTATAAGACTAAAAATTACTTTTTGTTATTTTATCACTAAACTCAATGACCAAACATAACGTTTATCGGCTTGTCACTGTAGCCGAAGCGCCACCAAACTGAGCAGGGTCGGCTCTCTTCTCACGGACGGTCACGTGCACAGAATCAAATATAATTTTACGCACTGTAAAAAAAAAAAAAAAAAACATTGAAATGTTTAACAGCCGTCAGAAAATTGCAAAGGTAAAATGGAAAGACAGTAAAAAGGTAAAAGTGGTGCTGGGGGATGTACTTAGTATGGTTTGGTCGGTGCAGTTCGTGCAGGTTACTAAGGAGAGGTCAGTGACTGACCAAAACAAAATGTAAGCAACGCATTTAGAGTGGGTGAATTCAATTGTTTTTGCTTTTACCATCGAGAAAGACTTATTTGAGTTAGATTATCTTTTTCATATTTAATCAAAATTTAGTTTTTGATTTAATCAAATTTGATTACACTATATTAAATAAAGAAAAAAAATTTAGAATCCAATGTCTGATCCTATGATTATTTTATCAATATTAAAGAATTTAATTTTGATATGTTTTTGAAAAACTGTTTGAAAGGAAAGGATCAAATGAGCTACTGCTGCCAGTTGGAGTTTCCTACTGGAAAAAGCAATATCTGAAACTTGATCATGTGGAAATCTTTTTTTTTTTTTTTTTAGTTCTCTTTTAGTTTTTAACTTCTTCTACCACAGAAATCACTTTTTTCTTGTCTTTTCTTTTTTGTTTTCTTCCTACAAATTTACTGTTGCAGCCCCGCTGCACCTGAACCTCAGTGAGATTTTCTGCATTAACTCTTTTCTTTTTTCCTTTTTTCTCTGGCATACAAACATACTCTTCTCTTCACTGATTAAGTAGCCCCAAGGCTCTCTCTTCCTCCACTGCCACTGCCAGCCATTGAGCTGCCTCCCACACAACTTCAAAAAGGTCTGCATGGGGCTGGTGGATTCAGGGTTCGACAAAAGCATAATGATGTGGTAAATTGATCCATAAATTTGGTTAATAATTTTGTATATCATTTGTCTATTTTGGATTTGGATAAAAATAAATCAAACAAGTCAAAGTCATAAAAACAAATCACACCCCACTTAAAATAGTTTTCCTCTTATCACTGTTTAGTGCTAACT
The DNA here is from genome assembly GCA_026122585.1 of Anacardium occidentale. NCBI lineage: Eukaryota > Viridiplantae > Streptophyta > Magnoliopsida > Sapindales > Anacardiaceae > Anacardium > Anacardium occidentale. The sequence goes on along the minus strand of JAJEJH010001083.1, from coordinate 9,233 downwards.
AAATTCTTAAAAAATATATATGTATTCTTATTTAAAGACTCTATTTATAAAATACTATTAAAGTCAAAAAGCAAAACTAAACAATAAAAACTATTATCCTATATAAGGCAACTTAAAATTTTCTTTAAGAGTCTTTTCTCTTTTTAAACAAGAGAGATACATTCTATCAAAAAAAAAAAAGAAAAAGAGGTTTTACAAAACTACAATGTTGTAGTATCAATATAGAGATCACAAAAAAGCAATGCCACCATTGTAATCAGAAGATGGGACATTGGCTTGATTTGAGAACATGAAGCTAGACTAGGTTGCACGAGAGAACTAGACAATTTAGTTGGTAGGGTTTGGCCACAACATAGTTGTGGAGATTGGAAAGGGTGGGATGGACAAGAGAAACAGGTGATAAGGGGCTGTTGGGATAAAGTGACAAATTATTTATTTAACAAAAGATCATTCTAGCACACGCGCATCCAGAATCCAGAATCAAGAACCAGAAAAACGAAAAATAAACTCTGATATTTTCTGAAAAATACATCAAACTCTCATTACCTTGAATTAGGGTTTACAAATCTTTATATACAACTCAAAAATAACAGAATACAACTAATTACAGCTGTAAGATTATTTTGCACCAATCAATTTTAACTAATATACCTACCTTGATTCATCTTTGACAACCAATCAACAAAATCAGCTCCAGCTACAGCTTCCAGACTTCACAGCATTAGGAAAACAACTCTCAGCTTCTAAAATACGCAAACCCAGCAATTGATTTTATTTTACTTAACCCAAAACGCGGCGTTTTGATATTTACATATTTTTCATCAAAACGCAGCGTATTGGGTCAATAGCCCAGCCTTCATAACATCCTCCCTCAAGCCAAAATCACAAAGAATTTGTGATAGCAGGCTTGCAACACAATTCATTTCTGCAGTTAGTCAAACTTACATCAGCAGCCTTGCAAACAAGAATTACTCCTATTAATACTACTATATCTTGCAACACAGTTCACTTTTGCAGTTAATCAAACTTGCGCCAGCAGCCTTGCAAACAAAAAATTACTCCTATTAATACTACTCTGTCTTTTTTCCTCCCTGAAAACTAACCACAAACAACTTCTTCAAATTGCAAACAAAAAATGAAGATGAACACCAGATTTGAACACCATAGAACCCCATACCTCAGCTATCTCCAGCCATTGCCACACACATCAAAATTTTTGGGCCAGTTTCAAGAATCAGCTCCTGCTTCTTCAAAGCCTCCAGTTGTTGATCTTCTTGCTATTCTTGCTCTCTCACCCAAGACACTACATTTAATTTCTTCTTAAACTCATCAAATTTCACCACTGCTAATGGCTTGGTCAGTACATCTGCAACTTGATTTTGAGTAGGAACATATTGAACTTTTAATGCCTTTGCTGCCACTTGTTCTCTTACAAAATGCACATCAATTTCAATATGTTTAGTTCTGCCATGCAACACAGAATTTGAAGAAAGAAAACCTGCACTAACATTATCACACCAAACCACAGGTACAGACAACCAAACAATCTGAATTTCAGATAGTAAACTTCTTATCCAAGCCAACTCTGTGGACACCTGGCTAACTGCCCTATACTCTGCCTCTGTAGAAGAAAGAGATACAACTTTCTGTTTCCTGGAAGACCACTGCACTAGATTTCCTCCAAAATATACTCCATAACCACTAGTAGATCTTCTATCCTCCAAACATCCAGCCCAATCAGCATCAGCATAAGCTTCCAATGTAAATGCAGCAGATGGTTTAATTACCAGACCATGATATTGAGTACCCTTCACATACCTCAAAACTCTCTTACAAGCCTGCCATTGCAATACAGTGGGTTCCTTCAGAAATTGGCTGAGCTTATTTACTGCAAAAGCTATATCTGGCCTAGTCATAGTCAGATATTGCAGTCCACCAACAAGACTTCTATATTGAGTAGGATTAGAAAATTTTTCACTATCATCAACAAACAACTTAACACCAGCTGCCATGGGAGTTTTGCAGGGTTTAGAATCTTGCATTTGAGACTTAACTAATAAATCACTCACATATTTTGTTTGGCTCATATGCAAAGTAGTATTGTTCCTATGCACTTCAATGCCCAAGAAAAAACTCAAAGCTCCAAGGTCTTTCAAAGAAAATTGAGCATTCAAATCAGTGATTAAACTATTAATGTACTCTGTATCGGGCCCTGTCAACAATATATCATCAACATATATCAGCATATAAACTCTCACTTTCCCTTCTTTCAACAAAAATAGGCTAGAATCTGAAACTGTATTGATAAATCCTCTCTCTAATAGAGCAGACTTCAACTTCTCATACCAAGCCCTGGGAGCTTGCTTAAGCCCATACAAAGCCTTTTTAAGTCTACACACATGACCAGGTTTTGTAACATCTACAAACCCTTCAGGCTGACTCATATACACTTCCTCTTGCAAATCACCATTAAGGAAAGCATTATTAATATCTATCTGATGAATGTGCCAGTTGTAAGTAACAGCCAATGACAGAATTATCCTAATGGTAACAGGTTTAACAACTGGACTAAATGTATCAAAATAATCAACACCAGCAGTTTGTTGAAACCCCTTAGCAACTAGCCTAGCTTTAAGTTTCTGAAGAGATCCATCAGCATTCATCTTAGTCTTAAATACCCATTTGTGTCCAACTATATGTTGGCCAATTACTGGTGGTACTAACTCCCACGTCTGATTCCTTTCTAAGGCTTCAAATTCTGCTCTCATAGCTGCACACCAATCTGGATCATTCAAGGCTGCTTCCACATTAATTGGTTCTGCCTTCATTATTGCTTCTGATAGCAATGACAACTTTCTTGGTGGAGGTAAATGGCCTGTTTTAGCTCTAGTCAGCATAGGATGCCCTGCCTTTGGTAAGCAAATCTGACCTGCTGAATCTGAATCTACAGGAATAATCTCCTCAGGTCCTGGAAGAGACACAGACTGTGGACAATTAATTTGATGAGAAACTGACTTAGCCTCAGTGGACACTGATGGTACATGCTGTTTGCTAAACTCAGATTCAGAAAAATCTGCTTCTGTAAACATCTTTCCATCCCTTAACTCTTTAGATAACATAGGTGAAGACAGTGAATTTGGTGGCTCAGTAGGTAAAAATACACTTAAAGGTGCAACATCACAAATTGGAAAAGTTGATACCCTTTTAAAATTTGAATCAGTTTTAAAAGGGAACTCAGACTCATTGAAACTGACTGAGGCTGAGACATAAACCCTACCAGTATGATCCAAACACTTGTACCCTTTATGATGAACACTGTATCCTAGCAACACACACTTCTTTGTATGATAGGAAAATTTTTGCTTGTTGTAACATCTAATATAAGGAAAACAGGCACATCCAAAAATCCTAAAAGAGTTGTACTCAGGTTTTTGTGCAAACAAAACCTGAAATGGAGACTGATTTTCCAGAACAGAAGAAGGCATTCGATTTATTAAATATACAGCTGCTTGGAAAGCTTCCCACCAGAAACATAAAGGCATCCCAGCTTGATGTAATAAGACCAACCCCAATTCTACTATATGTCTATGTTTTCGTTCAGCTCTACCATGCTGCTGATGAGTATATGGACAAGAGACTCTATAACTAATCCCTTGATCTTGAAAATAAGGCACCAAAGCCCTATATTCACCTCCCCAATCTATTTGAACAGTTTTAATTTTCAACTCAAATTGTCTTTCTACCATCAACTGAAATTTTTTAAAAACAGAGGCCACTTCTCCCTTTCTCGTCAAAGGAAACAACCATGTGAACCTAGTATGATCATCAACAAAATGTACATAATAACGAATTCCACTAGCATCAACTACTGGAGCAGGCCCCCATACATCACTATGAACTAGCTCTAGTGGTTTAGAAGCCCTGGAATTAGACACAGCAAAATGCCTTTGATGATGTTTCCCAAATTGACAATCTGAACAAAAAGTAAACTTATCAAAATCACCCACTAAATTTAACTCTTGAAACACACATTTCATCACTTTTGCACAAGGATGTCCCAACCTTTTATGCCAAACACAAACATCAATTTTATTCACCTGTAAACCAGACTTTCCATTCAGTTTCAGTAGTACATTTTTATCACAAGTACAATCTGAATTCAAAAATTCTTGTACATTATTTTGTTGAACTACATTAACAGATTTGTAACAATTCTGATCAGGAGCATGCAGCCGATATAGACCATCTTTCAGAACTCCTCGTAATAGCACAGCTCTAGTGTCTTTGTCCTTTACAAAACAAGAATCACTCATAAACTCAACTATCACATCATTATCTCTTGTAAACTTAGAAATACTAAGTAAATTTTTTGTTATCCTAGGCACGCACAAAATATTCTTCAGATATAAAAATCTATTGGCAAAAGAAGTAGGCAAGAGTGAATAACCTGTATGAGAAATATCTAAGCACTCACCACTTCCTACTTGCAGCTGCTGTGACCCCAAATAGTCCTCCTTTACATTCAATTTTTCCACCTTAGCAGTGACATGATCTGAAGCCCCAGAGTCCATGTACCAACTCATATCATCTGCCACGCTTGAACTCCCTACATGATAGCTTTGACTATCTCTAACCCTCATGTTTGTCATACTACCTGCATCAGCTTCAACATTATGCAAGATAGAATTATTTTGACTTCCAAAGGAGACAGTTTGCGAGGACTGAGGTGTTTGTTGTGAGTGATTATGTATATTATGTTGAAATTGTGGTGTTGGAGTAGGATTAGGACTATAAGTGTGTAAGGGTGTAGGATTATAATTGTGTGATGGAGTACTATTTGGAGTATAAGTAGGACTATAGGCTCCAGTTTGACTGGTGTAATAAGCTGTGCTTCGATTTTGAATGACTTGAGCAGGTCCAGTATAGTTCACATCAAACCTATGATAGCATTGCAGAACTACATGTCCAGCTTTGCCACACAACTGACATACCACTCTGGGCTTAGTACCAAATCTGCCTCTGCCTCTACCAAACTCATTTGGTGCTCTAATGAATTTCTGATTATTTCCACCTATAACAGATTGATTATTGTTCCCATTAAATCTGCTATTAGACATACTCTCTTCTCTACTTGCTATATTAGCAAAACTATTTCCCAAATCACCAGAAAACAGCCCAGTCTTATTCAATCTACTTTCAAAATTCTGCAACAACAATTTCACCTTCACTAAAGACACTTTCTCAACTTCAGAATCCATCTTATCCATTATTAGAGCTATTACAGGGTCAAATTCTGATCCTAGACCATCAATTATGTAATTAATCAACTCCTCTTCAGTAACAGACTGATTACAACTTACAAGAGCATCATACACTTCTTTCATTCTCTTTACATACTGTTGTACACTCAAGCTACCCTTCTTTAAAGTTTGCAATGTGTTTCTAAGACTAGTGATCCTAGCTTTTGATTCAGAAACAAAATAGTGTTCTAAAGTCACCCATACTTCATTAGCAGTAACACAGTTTGCTACATGATCAAATATTGTTTCAGAAATAGAAGCTAACAACCAACTCATCAAGATTTCATCATACCTTTTCCACAAAGAATATTCAGGATTGACTACTCTAACTTCTCTCATATCAGAACCATTTTTCTCAAAAATAAAAGGTTGAGGACACAGAACTAAACCTGTCAGGTGCTCTCTTAGAGCATGAGCACCTACTGTATATAAAGCTTGAGCTCTCCAGTAGCGATAATTCTCCTCTGTAAGCTTGGGACTAATAGCTTGAAGACTAGATACTGGAAAATTACTTACTCCAAATTGCGTAGATTGAACCTTCGAACCACCACTAAGCACTTGCTCATGTGAAACAGGAGTTCCTGAAACATACGAATCAACTTCATTAGCCATCGAGACGTTAGTCAAAAGGCTCTGATACCATGACAAATTATTTATTTAACAAAAGATCATTCTAGCACACGCGCATCCAGAATCCAGAATCAAGAACCAGAAAAACGAAAAATAAACTCTGATATTTTCTGAAAAATACATCAAACTCTCATTACCTTGAATTAGGGTTTACAAATCTTTATATACAACTCAAAAATAACAGAATACAACTAATTACAGCTGTAAGATTATTTTGCACCAATCAATTTTAACTAATATACCTACCTTGATTCATCTTTGACAACCAATCAACAAAATCAGCTCCAGCTACAGCTTCCAGACTTCACAGCATTAGGAAAACAACTCTCAGCTTCTAAAATACGCAAACCCAGCAATTGATTTTATTTTACTTAACCCAAAACGCGGCGTTTTGATATTTACATATTTTTCATCAAAACGCAGCGTATTGGGTCAATAGCCCAGCCTTCATAACATAAAGAGATTGGACGATCTAAGTGGGGGAAAGGGGTTTTTTTCATTTTGTCCTTTCATATTAGATCTTTCATCAACTGTATCATATTTTAGGTTAAAAACAAAGTGAAAAAATGGAAAAATATTTTTAAGCCATGCTTCAAAAATTAATTTATTTATTTTTGTGGTGGGCCTCTTGAGGCAAAGGGAGGTCCAGGTGATTCCCAATGGCATGCCCACCTGCATTTTCCAACTTTTTTTTTTTTTTTTTCTATTTTAATCTTCTCCCTTCCCCGTTATAAATATTACTGCCTCTCCTTACTCTCGCATTCGCAAACAAAAACAGACGCTTCACAGTTTCACGTTCACTCCTTTCTCTCTTGTTCCCTGAGCCATTCAAAACCCAAAACTCAAACTCAAACGCCCATTTCCATGGCTACTCTTACTCACAGTGCCACAGCGCCGCCGCAGTTTTACCTTGACGAGAAATGGAAGTTTTCGAAGAAACTAGGATCATCAAGAAGCCGCTCTTCAACTACTTCAACGGCCACCACTTCCTCTCAAGGAAGGTGTTCTTTCACTAGAAAATGTGCCAGATTAGTCCAAGAACAACGAGCTCGTTTCTACATCATGCGCCGCTGTGTCACCATGCTCATTTGCTGGCGGGATTACAATGATTCTTAGAAGAATTCAAACAGGAAAACAGAAAGAGAAAGGCTCGATCTAAATCAAACAAAATTCCATCTTTTCTTTTCCTTCCACTCCTCTCTCTTTTTCTTTTAAATTTCTTCAAGATCGTTTCAAACCACCCAGAGTTAAGGCTTTTTCGTTGTCAACATCCAAGGAAGAAGAGGAACAAGAATATGTATACATGTACATAAAGATTTGTTTTTGCTTTTGTTTTTGTTTTCTTTTTTCGTGTTAGATTTTTTTGGACTCTGCTGACAGAGTTCTTATTATTGTTACTGTTGTTAAATTATGAATAGAGATTAGAGAGAGATCAATGATAAGTTTGGTTTCACAAATTTTCTTCTGGGTTTGATCTTGTTGAGATCATTCAGCCATTGTTGCAGAGTTTTGTGTGGATCTGGTGTGTATTGCTGACACAGATGTTGAATTGAATTGAAACTGATGTTTTTTATTAAAAAAACATTTTCCTCTTACTATTATTCTTTTACACTAAGTGAATTTTTTACAATAGTTCAAACTTTAAAATAATGTTCATATCTGTATAAAGTATTAAAAAAAACTATCTGCCACTGTCACTTCCCCAGCATTCCACTTCTAGTAGGATGATAGCTGGAGAAGTAAATGGGCACAATTTTCATGGTCAATATGACCTTTTTACCCTAATATTTTCAGAAGAAAATATTTTTGACAATTTTAATGTTAATTTTAAAATATAGGTATAGAGATTCTAAGCATGTGATTTCATTAGATTAAAAAAAAAAAAAAAAGGTAATTACTCAAGTAGTGGGGGTTAATTTTGTCATTTTGAAACGACAGCTGGGTTTTCCTGTGGTGGATAAATATTGTGGGAGTCTGGTGTCATGATGTTAAAAAAATGACAATTTTTGGAAATTATAAAGATTCAAATACTAAATTAAGTAATTTACTGAAAACTATTTTTCAATTAATTTTCAGAATAAGAAAAATATTATTTTATTTTATTATTGGTAAAACTAATTAGGTTTAAGTACACTTTAATCACACTTTAAAACTTTTCCCAAGTTCATGTCTGGGCTATGAAAAATGACACAAATTTTCTTTCCTTTTCTCTCGCTTTCCTAGATTTTCTTTTTCATTTTCCCACCTCTTTTCTCGGTCCTCCAAATTGATTCAAGTCAACACAAAAAACCTTTGCTTTCCATGGGATCTTTTCTTTTAAGTGCACTTTTATTTTCCCTTTTTTTCTAGTCAAAACAATTATCAACTCCGGAATTAAGATCAAGATTACAACTTAATGATTGAATCTATCTTCGGCGTGCCAAAACGGTCCCATAAATAAAATAAAACGACAAGGGGAAAAAAAAAAATTAAATTCCTAGAGACTAATAGAGAGGTGGCCCATAGGTATGATTATTTTTAGGTCATATAAGGATAAAAGAGAAAACATAGTCTCCCTACATATCTAATCCACTAATCATTTGATTATTAATTAGGATCTTAATAAGATGATTATGGATCTTAATTGGATTTGCTTTTTTCTTGGCATCTGTGGGAAGTCTTCCTAACAGAAAGTATATATTTTTTTTCATGCTTATATAATTAATTATAAGTCATGGTGTCTCCAGTGGCATGCCCAATTTGACTAAAACATGCCTCATTATTTCAGTTTTAAAATGGGCTTTAAATTGCTTTATTTAGATAATAAACTTTTTTTTCCCTTTTTAATTCAATTTTTTATAATTTATTGAAATAAAATATATTATCAAATGATTAAAAGAGACTTGGTTATTTAATTTTGGAAAATTAGGTTTTAAATTATAAATTCTCATAAAAAACAAAAAAAAAATACTAATCAAAATCACGAAATTATTTTAGGAAATAGATTATTTAATCGAAATCGAAATCGAAATCACATTTTATATGAGTGATTTTGACAATAGTGATTATAATTTTGATTGTTGAAGTGAAATTTGATTGAATTTGGTCCGCCGACAATGGATCATAGTATAAAATAAAACAAAGAGAGAATTTAAATGGAATCAAAATAATTATGAAAGAGGGGGGAAAAAGTGGATAGAGCTAGAGTGGTCCAAATCCAATATTGAAGGCAGTGAAATAAAAGCTCCCAATCCCATACATTCTTAAAAAACAGTATAATGATTCCAATCTCCACTTATTCTTCTTCTCCTGACGATAACAGTG
>JAJEJH010001082.1:0-47734 GCA_026122585.1 Anacardium occidentale | reverse complement strand
CCTAACCAACATTGGGGTCTATAAAAAGCATTAGGTTCTTGCAAATATTTGTATCTCTTTATATGAGTGTGTGACATTGAAAATTTTGCAATAAAAATAACTTGAATATTTATTTTGAAAGCAAGTAAACTAGCCTTGGTGGATTTTACACCAGTAAATTGTAAGATTTTGAGCTTATGGTCATACATACACCTATGACCTTTTATTTCCTTACTGAATGTATTCACTTATGATAGGTGCCTCTAGAATTTACTTTAAATACTAGTCAAGATCATATTTAATCACATGTATTCATAAAAATGATGCTGACACTAGAAATGAGCCACTTTTACCAAAAAGCCTATTGTCATAAATGTTGATTTTAGGAAAACCTCTTTTAAGCCAAAGGACTTTTCATTGAGAAAACTCTACAACACAAACCATAAGCCTCTTTCTATCCCTATCCTATCGCATGAGCTAGTAAAACATCTAAAAACATTGTGATAAGGCATTAAAAATGCTAGAAATGAAAAAAAAAAAAAAAACAATACTTATGCCTTCCATTCATCAGTGTAAAATAAAACATGAACAAAAAGACAAAAAGAACAAAAAAAAAATAGAGAAGAAGAAGAAGAAAAAAAACAAAAGAAAGAAAAAAAAAAAAGAAAAAAAAAGAAAGAAAAGAAGAAAATTTTTGTAAAGACATCTTAGTTATATATAAAGTCAAGTTATAGATATTTTATCAAGCTTGCCGGTCTAGAAAACCATTGTTCAAAATGACTTAACCTACACTCTAACCTTATTACAACCGTGAACAAAGACTATTAGATTTGTGATGACATATGACTTAAGCGATGAAGATTAGAAGAACAAATAAGCCTATGGTAGGCACCTTTTTGTGAAAAGAACTTTAGTGCAAAAATTTGTACTTTTATTAAACACTAAAGAGAAATCGAGTGACATATGAGCACCCACCAAGCTAGCAAGCTCATTTTTAAATGAAAATCTATCACTATGAAGCTAAGTTGTCAAGTTCCTTATGGTACTCAAGAGAAATAAAAGAAAAACATTGAAGAAATTGTTTGACAAAAACATGTTCCTTTGATCTAGGCTTTTACCTCTAACTGATTAGGATGTTATATCATGTATTGTCAGTATACATGCCTATATTTAGATAGTGGTTCATCCTGTAGAGGTATTTTTGTTATTATTTACCTTATAGGAGTGTTTTTGCCATTATCTGGTTTGTAAGGGTATTTTCATCATTGTTTACCCTGTAAAGGCATTTTTGTCATCGTTTACCCTAAAGGGGTATCTTCATAATTATCTGTCTATTAGGGGTATTTGAATCCTATGTTCATTCTAAAAGGGTATTTTCATTATTATTCTCTCGTTAGGAGCATCTGAATATTATATCCACCCCAAAAGGACATTTTGGTCATTGTACACTCATTAAAGGCATTTGAATCTCATGTTCATCTATCAAAGGAGTTTTCATCCTTATTCGCCCATAAGAGACACTTTGTCATTGTTCACTCGTTAAGGGCATTTGAATCTTATGTTCATCCTAAAAGGGTATTTTTATTGTTATTTGTCTATTTAGGTCATTTGAATTCTATAATCACCTCAAAGAGGCATCTTTGTCTTTGTTAAGACTAAAGGAGTTTAATTAATGTTTGGTTGAATAGGATTTTAACAAGTAATCAAGCTAGATATGTCAAACCAATGTTAAGGTTGGAGGAGTTTAACTAGTGTCAGGGTTGGATGAGTTTAGACTAATGTCAGGGTTAGATGCATTTAACTAGGGTCGAGGGTCAAAAGTCATTTAACCGGTGTCAAGGTTAGATGATTTTAAACTACTATTAAGGCTAGATATGTTTAACCAGTGTCAAAGGTCAAAAGTCATTAAACCAGTATTGGATTGGATATGTCAAACTAGTGTATAGGGCCAAAAGTCCTTAAGCCAATGTTTGGGTTTGATAAGTTTAACCAGTGATTAGGTTTGATAGAAGATTAGGAGTCTATCGATAATGTAACCTCTGTAGAGACATCACTAAGTTTCTACATTCTTTTTCTAGACTTGTTATTGAAGTAAGGCGATTTACAGTCATAGAAACATGTTTAGATTTTTGCATCCCATTTTCTAATCTTTCTTCTAAAGTGGGATAGTTTAAGACCTTAGAGTCAACACTAGGATTCTTCGTTTCATTTTTTTGGACTTATTTTCAAAGTGGGGCAATTCAATGTCAAAGAAATATCTCTAGGTTTCTACATTTTATGTGATTCACTCTTAATATGGGGTAACCCAACTTTTAGAGTCTTGCAAGACTATTTCAGGCTTCAACCGTTTTTATTTAGACTTAAACAGCTAAAATGTATACCTTTGCCACGTTATTTTATATCTTTTGGTTCAAACTAAGTGTCTTTTCTTTGTATTTTTTTGCATTTTGTATGTGTTTTGTACTCATAAAATTGTATTCACTACACAATGCACACAATATTCATAGAGTAAAAGGTATCTATAAACATCTTATTTTGGATCTAATTGAATTATCCTCGATAATGAAAAACCTAAAAGAGTAGTTTAAAACTTTATTGGTGTTGAGACGAGAATAAAACCCAAAAAGCCTAAAACTCATAAGCCACAAAAAAAAAAAAAGTCCAAGCCCACCAAAAATAATAATAGTAATAATAAAACGAAAGCCCATGAAAATAAATAAAATCCATAAATTAAACCTAAAGCCCAATAAACCCAAAACCAAAAGCCATAAAGTTAAAAACCACCCAAATAAAAAATACCAAATTCCAAAAACCCAGTCGAAAACCAACCCACTCAGAATAAAACCCAAAAAAAAAAAGTCAAACCCACGGTCCCTTATAAAAAGCGGAGGGGTATAACTTTTGGTTAGCACTCTTCAAACAAGACACCAACACATAAAACACTATTGAAACACATTTTTTTTTTTTTTGCCCCGCATATGATAGACTCTGAGGAAGCCCTTAGCTCGATCTCAGTAAAACTCTAAAATCACTATTTCAAGTAAGTCCTTGAGAAAATTCTTATTTACTTTATTACAAAAAAAAATTATTTTTAGTATTAAAAAATTAGAATCGAATAGTATTCAATGGCCATTGGTTTTAGATCAAAATCAAACATAAAGATTAGTATCTAAAAGAAAGTTTTTCTTATAGTATCAACATCTATTTGATACTATTTAAAATCAAAATATTTATCCGATTCTAAATTAAAAGGTTTTTTTTCGTAATTGAAAACTAGTATTGGAACCTGTTTCGATGTTATATTGAAATGTAACATCAGATTAATATTCGATGCTATCTTCTTTGTTTTTTTTTTTTTTTTACAATGTGCATATAGCATCAAAAAATGTTGTGATGCTATTTCATATTTAGTTCTCAAATTTTGTCTTTTTCAATTTCATTAGTTAGCATCGACTCGTAAGCCGATGTTGATTTATATGTATTAAAATTTAGTATCGGAGAGTGATCGGATGCTAATTTTTAATACTTAAAAGTTACAAATTAAAATTTATTTGTCACATAGTATGGAATTATTTTTCAATTGTATTGTTTAAATATAATTATTTAGTATCGGTTTAATATATGATGCTATTTTATTTTTTGAAAATATGACATCAAATCTTTTTTGATGCTATTATCAAAGTAATATTACTTATTAGCATCAAAAACAATTTGATGCTAATGAACTAGGCAGCATTAGTTCAAAAGAGACAATGTTAAACTCATTTATTTTCGTTTAGCATCAACCCTGTCCAGCCGATGTTATTCAATTTACTTAAAATTAGCATAGAATTAAGATCCAATGCTAATTTTTGATACATTACAATCCGAATAGCTTCTTCCCCATTTTCCACTGTGCGCAAAGGAAAAATCCCTATCGTTCCATTGCTCTGTCTTCCCGTCGTCACTGTTTTATAGTCCAATAGCACTGCATCAGCTTGCCGCCATTATTCCCCCGCTGACTTTTGACAGTGATGCTACTCCACTTTGCCTTTCAGCTAATCTCCTTCCCCACACCAGATTTGATTACATATCCATGAGAAAATGGAAATATTCTCGTTCCCCATTATTGTTTTGCGAATAACTTTTGTGAATATTGAATATTGTAATGTTTTTAGGGTTCTGTGATATTTCTCTGTAATTTTTTATGCAAAATTTTTATACCCTAGTTAATTGAAATATTATTACTGATTTTTCAATTAGGAGAGTAGAGAAGTACAGATTACTGAAATATTCTCCTCCCCCACATCAGATTTGATTAAGGCTTTTTTAGGTACTGAAAAGTATAGAATATTAAAATATTCTCCTTCCCAATTGTTGCTTTCCATTTGATTCAAAATATTGCCATGTTTGATCCCATGTGTTCCACAACTTAGAGGGTTATATTAAGTTACCTGGAATTTATGTGTATATAAATAAATAAATAAATGCTTTCTTGAGAAAATGGAAATAGAATACTAATACATAGAGTATTTAGTAAGTCAATAATGGGAAACTACTTCGGAGTTTCATATAGTGGCCCGACCTGGGAAATTAATTAAAGTGTATCGGTTTTGTTATGCTTTAGGGGTTCCAATTGAGTGTTTGTCTCTAGATGACAAACCTATCAAATCGATGTCCTAACTAGCTGCCTTGCTTCAGTTGCCGTTGTTGATTTTTTTTTTTTTTTTAGACACAGCATTATTAATTTAATTAGCCATCTTGGAAAGTAAGGAATGAAATTAATCTTAAGTTTACTTATTATATAGAGGGACCTAAGTGTGAGACTGGATTAAGTTTAAGGGTGACAAGATAGCCATTATTGTGGCAAAAGAAAAAAATTAGGGTTAGGGGGTGGGCTTCTCAATATATTAAGCTTCAAATTAATAATGTCATCTAAGTCATTAACATGTATGAACATTTATATGAAAAGTATATTATGACTAGGGTGAATTCGATCTGAATACTATTTAGCTCAAACGAGTCAGGTTTGAATTGGAAAAATTTTAGTTTGAACTTAGCTCGATTTGAATAAAACCTCTCTCTCCTTTTCATATATTTTTTTTCTTCTCCAATGGAAGCTCCCCTTGTTATTTTCCATTTGATTCAGAATATTGCAATGCTTTATGTTTTCCATTTTATATCTGAGTACAGTGTATGTTTAATTTATCAGAAAGATTTTCAAAGAGAAAATTGATATTGGAAGCTTAACCTAGAAGATTGTGAGCCTAAAAACAAAGAAGTTCTATTGGATGGACTTTTAGGTGATATATTGTTTAAAAATCTTGTAATTTGTTTCCCATATATGATGTTGTTAACTAAAAATGTTTTCTCAAATTGCAAAAATACTTTGTATGAGATTAGGCCATAACATATCTAGTATGTTCTACCTAGCAATGGAAGGCGAGGGAAAGGTACAAGAATATGCTTGTAAAAATTTAGCAAAAGAAAGATAAAAAGGCTATGGTTTGTCTTTGAGGAAGCTTTGGTAAAGTTTAACATGGATTGGAACTAGGACGACTTTGGATATATCTCATAACAAAACTACTAGTTTGTAGTTGTGAGTGAAGGCAAGACACACATGCGGCTCGCTTAGCATGATTAAGCATGCTACGAGATTGGTCAATTTAAACGTTTGATTATTTTCATATTTTTCCCAAACTATTTATGTTATTCTAGAAAAAGCAATTCGTCTAACCGTTAAAATGAATTCTTCTGTCTAGGAGCGTGAATGGGGCAAAACACTCACAATCAATGAAGTCTATAGATATCTACACACTAAAGACCATGATCGAGAGCGGTAGGTAAATGAAAAGTCAAGGTGTGTATATGTAAATAGTTTTTTTTAGTCTCTAATTACAAATGTTTAGTTATATATGTAAAACCCCAAACACAATATGGCAAGTAACCTAGAGGGAGGGTGAATAGGTTATTTAAAAAATTTGTCAATTTGAAACCTTTTCTCCAATTCAACCAACCAAATATGTAAGTACAATTAAGCACAAAATAATTATACGACTAAGCAAATCTAAATTTAAAGAGAGTAAGGGAAAGAAATGCTCAACCGATTTTTAGAGTGGTTCGGAGCTTCTCCACGCCTCCTACGTCCACTACTCCAAGCAACCCTGCTTGAAGATTTTCCTTCCACTAACTTTAACCCAAAGTTACAATAGTTTTTTCAACAAGGGAATTTCGCCCTTCACACTAGTTTTGATACAAGGGATTGCGCCCTTAACTTAGTTTTAATAGGGATTACGCCTCACACTAGTTTCACGGGATTGCGCCCAAGGGTTTGTGGAAAATTACAATGTTTTTGCCTCACAAGGCTAATACAACAATTTGGCTCAAGGTTTCTCTCTAAAGGTTTACAAATAAGCTTTTGTGAGAGAACAATGGAGAAGAGTTTAGAGAATAGAAGAATGGAAGTCTTAGGCCTGATTCTCTAACCCTTGCATCTTCAAATCAACTCCAATTTATAAGAAATGGAAAATTCTAGCCGTTACTGCTGATTTGAGAGTCGTTGGAGAGTTTATGGAAAACTGCACAGGCGTGTCCTCTTGATGCACGGTCGTGCTGCCCTTTTTCTGCATTTCCAACGGTCATTTTTGTGCAAGCACGGGCGTGCATATTTGCAACACACGGGCGTGTGTTATTTTCCTTCTGCTTCCAGATTTCAGAAGCTTGCATGGGTACAAGCACGATCAACGCACGGGAAGCACACGGGTGCTTTTTGGCCTAACACACGGGCGTGTGTTTTGTGCTACACGGTCGTGTGTGGCATTTTTCTTTGACACACGACTGTGTCTCCTTCTGCACACGGGCGTGTGTAACATTTTTCCTTGACACACGGCTGTGTGTCTTTTGGCACACGGGCGTGTGCGTTCTCTTCCCTTACACACGGCTGTGTGTTATTCAACACACGGGCGTGTGTGTTCTTCTCAGCATAACACGGTCGTGTGACTTCAAATTCTCCATGCACGGGCGTGTGTTGCTTTAAGACACGGGCATGTGTAGCTTTAATGCATGACACGGGCATGTGCAGCTCAATACACGGGCGTGTGTGGCTTCAAATGCTGAATACACGGCCGTGTGACTCTTCAATTGCTCAGTGTGCATACATGTTCCTGCAAAACATCTTTTCGGCCTGATTTCGGTCATGAACCAAGTTCATGCCAGGGGTAATTTTGTCATTTTATAAATTTTAACATATTTTCGGAATCATCAAAACACTAAGGGTTCAACAATATATAAATATATGTTTTTTCTCAACATTAAGTTTTGTTGTTTTTTATGTACCAATGTAGAAATAATTTGTCAGTTTGATGGAGTAATTGTCTCAAACTGATAATGAGCCTCTACAATCTAATGAACAAGCGCCCTTCTATAAGGCAATTGGGGGATGAAAAAAGAGTAGAGTATATAGATTTGGTTCCAAAGCATCTGTATATGTTAAGCATTGTGGAAGTACTTCAGTTTTTTTGCTTGCACATGCTCCAAAATAGCTAAAAATAATGCAGAAACAAATGGAAGACCAAGAAAGAGTTTTTCAAGAATGACTTGAAAAGGAAAAGGTCACCTTAATTGTGACCTTAGAGGAGCAATTCCAAAAGTAAATAGAAGAACAATGCCAACAAATGGATAAACTATAAACAAATATGATGAATCAAATTCAGGTCAAGATGAGATGACAATTTTAGGCTTTGATAGGCTCTTTCAAAGATACATCGTTTTTAGAGACTCAACCCTTATCTCCTGGCCAAAGAAGCTTTGATAGGGTCTTTTGAAAAAAATAATCATAGGATTTGGAAATTAAATTTTGTAATTTAATGTATTGTTGTTGAAGTTCTGTTTTGGTGAACAACTTTAATTTTGTTACGCATCAATTACGTGCTTAATGCTTTCAATTGAGAATATTTACAGTTGATTGGTACGTTATTTCAATGGCATTGATATATAAAATTGGTTTGACATATGGAAATGTTTACAGAGAAGAGATTAGTATCAGATTAGAATATAAATAGAATTGGCCAAAAACTTCAAAATAGCATAGAATAAAATTATCATCGGATTAGCATTGGCTCAAAGTAGTATTAGATTAGCATCAGCCACTATTCTTAATTTAGTATCAGATTAACATCAAAAAAATTTTGAATCAAATCAAATGACTGATGCTAATCTGATACTGCATTAGTGTTAGATTATTTTTATGATGCTAATTCAATTATCATCACTCTTTTGTATCAGAAAAAATTTGATGCTATTTCAATATTAAGAAATATTAACATCAAATTAGCATCGAATTTTGACCGATACAATAAATAAGTTTTTTTTGTAGTGTTTCCTGTATCTATTTTAAATAAATTACAAGTTGTTCTGTATTTCTTTCGTTTCATAATTAGTTAATATGTTTATAAGAAAAAAGAAGGTAATAAATCCCTATGTGATGTTGTCTAATTCTAATAAATAAAAATGAGCATGCTTTATCAAAGAGCAGAATGGCGATGCATGAAATGAAAATCTGATATAATTGTTAATAACACATGTCATCTTATCTGATACAGTCAAATTATAACACTCTTACATGATTAAAATCATGTTTGGATAAATATATATATATGTATGCCATGAGCACGATAAATAATAGACTATGGTCATGGGCAATTTTTCATGAGTGGTTCGCATGTAATAGAATTCTCTGCTTAGCTTGTTATTGCATTCGAATTGTTGTCGGTAGCCTACGCGTCATTAGCGATGTTATAATAATAGGATGTTGTCGATGCCATAAATAAATGATCTTGACTGCATGTGTATATAATCCGACATTATCATTCGTTTTTGGGAGTGTGAAACACTAATTATAAGCGATTATTACATCGTTAAGTGCATGTCCAAAAACGATCTATTTTAGCACATGGTTTAATACATGTTAATTTGTTACATGATTTGCTTGGGATACGGGTTGATAATTTATGACAATGGGGTTGTATGGTTCTAATTGATGATGCATAATTGTTGACAAAGGGATTCAAAGTAAATGTCTTTTATTTCTGTATTGCTATGCTTTCGTGTATTTTATTTTCTACAAGGCTAAACATAGGCAACGACCATGTGTATAGGACAAACGGTCTCAGAAATCCTTCACTCCATATACTGCATGTTTGAAGTTCTTTTTTTTTTAATGGATAAATGAAAACTTTTTGCTATTATTTATTTTTCCTAACTTGACTTATTTTGTAGGATTTAATTTGCTTTTTCAATTAGACTTGTTTAGGATAAGAAAAACATATAGGGGTGTTTGGGCAAGATTTGCAATTTTTATTTATCTGCTTTTATTTTATTTTTATCATGGATGATTTATTCTTTTGAATGAATAACAAATATATTGCATTGCGTAAAATAAAATAGGACTTAATTAAATTTAGCAACATGTCTAACTAATAAACTAAAATAGTGGAGGTCAGCCTTTGGGTTAGATGGTATGTGTGTTTAAAACCTTTTCATCACCGTATTTGGCCCTTTAAATCCAACTCATTGAAGAGGTGAGAAAAGTTAGGTCTTCTATGATGAATCCATAAGTCATCTATCATTATTAATATGTTTTTTTCTAAGGTAATCATTGGGTAACAACTATATAGGCCTTATAACATACCGTAAACTTGTTATGCACTTTTCTTAACTATGTTTAAAGTGGTCAACTAAAAGTGAAATGCGTATTATAGCTCGACGCAAACTCTGGGTTCAAACGCGCACTCTTTAAATCATCCCCACTATCACCTTAACCTTATTACAACCATGGCGTAGACTATTAGACTTGTGTCTATATGTGATGTAAGTGATGGAGATTGTATGAACAAGCAAGCCTATGATAGACAATTTTTATAAATTAAATTTGAGTGTAAAATTAACATACTTTTTTCACACACTTTAGTAGATTGAGTGACGTGTGAGTGTTTACCAAGCTAGCAAACCCATTTTGAATAAGAATCTTTTGTCAAGACAAAAGAAGAATCATAAGGCAACCTTATACACAATTGTTAAATCCTTTAGGATATTGGTAAAAGAGATATATGAAAATAAAGAAAAGAAAAGTGAAGAAAAAATAAATCAAGGTGTGTCCCCTCGATCTAGGGCTCTTACCTCCTATTGATTAGGACGTCATACCATAAGTCAGCATACATCATTGTCAACATATCATTGTACATCATAGGTAGAATGCTCATATTAATAGAGCAATCTATTATGCCTATATTCGCCACATGGGACAGTGTTTTTATTGTCTGCCTTGTGGGGGCATTTTCATTATTATTTATCTTATAGGTGCAATTTAATCAATATTCATCTTATAGGGGCATTTTTTTCATTGCTTTTTTTAAGGGATATTTTTGTCATTAATGACCCATTAGGGCATTCGAGTCTTATGCTTGTCCTAAAGGGACAATCTTGTTACTGTTTACCTTGTAGGAGCATTTGAATCAACACTCATTCTCTAAGGGTATTTTTATCACTTTGCTTTATAGGGGTGTTTTCATCATTGTTCACCTTGTAAGGACAATTTTAATCGTCAATCACCTTATAGGGGCATTTTTATCATTTTTTGCGCTATAAGGGCAATCTTGCCTTATAAGGGCATGTTTGTCATTGTTAGCCTTGTAAGGGTATTTTCATCATAGCCTATCTTATAAAAGGTATTTTTTTTATTACTTTCCTTGAAATGGTATGTTATCTCAAATTACCAATTTGTATGTACATCTAGAAAAGGTATCCTAGTTTGATAGATTCACCTAGAAAATGATAATTTACTTTTAAGCTTTACCTAGAAAAGGTAACTCATTTATTAGAAATGTTTAGAAAAGGCTAATTCATTGTAGGTTTATCTAAAAGAGGCATTCTGTTTTGGTAAATTCACCTAGAAAGGAAAATTTATTCTCAAGCTCTGCCTAGAAAAGGTAACTCATTCATTAAAGACACCTAAAAAGTTCAATCCATCATAAGTTCATTTATAAGAGGTATCATATTTCAGTAGATTCACATAAAAAGGGTGAGTTAGTTTTAAGTTCTACCTAGAAAGGATAACTCATTTGTTAGAGATGCTAGAAGAGGTTAATCCATTGTAGATTTGTTTAAAAAAGACACTTTACTTTTACAAATTTTCCTAAAATGGGCAATCTACTTTGGAATTTTACCTAGAATGGATAACTCACTTATTAGAGACGTCTAGAAAAGGCTAATCCATTGCAGATTTGTCTAGAAGGACAATTTATTTTTAAGCTCTGCCTAGACGAGACAACTTGTTGGTCTAAGATGTCGAGAAGAGGCTAATAATTTTCTAAACCTGTTGTCAAAATGGGGCAATCTAATGTCATAGGAAAATCACTAAATTTCCACATCTCTAAGGTTTACTTTCAAAGTAGGTAACCTAACCTTTGGAGTTTTGGAGGATTATTTTGGGTTTCGATCATTTTTGTTATAGGCTTAAAAAATTGGAAAAGTTTACCTTCGCCATGTTGTTTTTTTTTTTTTTTTTTTTTTATCTTTGTTGGTCCAAAATAGGTGTCTTTTACTTATACTTTGTTGTTTTTTGCATATGTTTTCATTGCATTCACAACGCATATGAAATTCATAAAGTAAGGGGCATATGTAGACACTCAATTTTAAACCTAACAGGGTTACCTCAACGATGAAAAATCTAACAAGGTAAAGCTTTACCATTGTCGAACAAAGGATAAGACATAAAAGCCTAAAACCCATGAACCACGAAAAAAGTCCATTTAAAAAAAAAAAAATAAACCCAAGCCCAAGCCATAAAGATCCATAAAAAAAAAAAAAAAATCAAACTCGTTGCACGTTTCTCTTGATCATGTTCAAAGTGGTCAAACAAGAATGACAAGTCAATCTTGACTTAACACAGTAAAAACCAACTCCCACACCCCTTTACTCTAATTTGGCTTAAATGACAAATGATTTAGCTCAAATTTGTCAACCCAATATTAAGGGTCACTTGAGTTCAATTTGAATAAAATAGTTCGTTTGAGTTTGACTTGAATTCAACTCAAGTTTATGGCTTGAATCCATAACTCAGATTTGTAGCTTAGATTCATAACATGAATTTATGGTCTATGAACAAAATATCGTTGTTTCGATAATTACTTGACATAACTTGAATAGAGCTACAAATCAAGCTTAAATCAAATTGAGTCATCCCCCCAACTTGGAAGCTAAATTAAGTTATTTGAGTTTGAATCATTTCAAAATTGAGTTACCTTTTCAACTCAAACTTTACTCAAGTTTGAGCAAAATGAGTTCAATCTAAATTGAGCTAAGTCAACTTTCAAACTCAAACTAGCTTGGTTCAAGTCCAATCTTAGATATAACTAAATTAGGTCAATCCACTTAGAACTCTATAACAAGTAGGTCTTCCTTGACATGAAATGGACTTAGGCCAATTGGGTTAAGCTTGAGGTAAGGCTTGAATTCATATTACGATGATGCAATTACACTCAATGACACCAATGCTAGTCTCAAATGCCAAGAGAAGACATCAAAGTCATCATTATGGCATCCTTAAAGGGATACATGCCCTAGTTAGTGTATGGACAATAAAAAGAGATCGAGAATTGTAAGAGAACCCCAATGAATTTTTCCACAAGAGATTTATTAGTTTGGTAGATTATATTTGTTTTTTAAGAATAAGTTTAGAGTCTGTTTGACTTAACTTATAAAAATTAGTTTATAAACAAATAATGCTAATGAGTTAAATTAAATTTATAAGTATTGAAAATTTTTATCAATTACGTATTTGATTAAAGTATTTATAAGTGGCTAATAATTAGTTGACATGTTTGGTAAAATATGACTTATAAATACATTTTATTATTAAAATGACTAAAATGGTACTAAATTATTTTCTCAAATAATAAATTATATTAACTCAAATTTTTATTTAATATTATAAAAACATATTTCAATCATATTACAATTTAATTTTACAATTACATAAACAAATATTTTATTAAAATTTATATAAATAATTTTTAAATTCATTAAAATTGACATAAATAATCTATTTGAATTAACGTAGAAAAGTAAATTAATTAATAAAAAAAAACATATATATCAAGAAAATGAGGATGTCATACATGTATACAATTATACATAGTCATAAAAATGACATCAATATCTTTGTTCAAGCATGCCAAAAATCTTCCAAGTGATATCCTACATTTTCCCCTTTGTATGGACTCACATAAAAAACAATGTATATATGTAGTATGTGTGATATATAATGCTCCATAATATATATATATATATATATATACACACACACACACAAATAATTACCAAAAAAAAAAAAAAATGTTCCATGAATCACATTCTTATATTTTGTGAAAAGAATGAAAATCTTGTTAACTCCTTTTTCATTTTCATAGTCTTCTTTATTAATTAATCATAATTCAAATCAAAATTTCTAATTCTATAATAGGTAAAAAGATTTTAAACTTTTAAAAACTCAATTAATAAATTCATATATATAAATAAAAATTATTGCAAAACACAAAAAAAGTATAGAAGAGAATGAATATTTATCCGGTTAATAAAAAGTGTAACGAATCCTAAACTCTTCCTATGAACAAGCAAGAATATTTTACAAAAAACATAAATTGTTTTAATTAATCAAATAAATTTATATGATAAAATTTTAAAATTAAACAAAGATAATATGATAATATACTTGATTAAAATAACTTATAAGCAAAATGCTTATAATCACTCAAATGAAAAACTGGTCTCTCAACTTTTTTATTTTTTATAAATTCAAAAACCGTCATAAATAAATAAGTTAGTTTGATTTAAAAGTTTATAAACTACTTTGAGCTGCTTATTAATAAAGACAAACATCCCCTTAATTCAATTAATATTAACTTTTAATGGGTACTCTTGTTTATTCATTTAATTAGTAAATATTATATTTTACTGAACATTCCTTTTAATATTCATATGACGTAATTTCAATTTATATCATTTTGATTGATAAATAATCATATAAATAGGTTGATGTACCCTTCAATGTTAAAAGAAAATATTGTAATTATTTATGTGTGTGTGTGAAGGACTACTTGATACTTAATTTTATTTCAATGAATATAAATTGTTTTAATTTAATTTTCTCTAACTATTTAGACTATTTTGGAGAAGAAAAAAATAGTAAATAATTTTGTAGATTAAATATATGGGCCTTCATGTGTGGGCTGAGGGAAAAACTGGGCCTATAATTTGTCCTGCAGGGTCGCTTGACCAAATCATCATTATTTTTCCTAGGCAAAACGCAAAACGCAGATCTTTGCCTTCGAAACGACAATGCTACGAAGCCTCATCAGGAACCCAGCTAATCCAGTGACATCTCTTCTTCGCCGTCATCTTCCGTCTTTCTCTCCGTCCAGTTTTTTCTCTTCCGGCCCGGAGGTGACTCAGTTGAACCGGGTACCGAATTTGCTTGAGGGGTGTGACTATGAGCACTGGCTCGTTGTCATGGAGGCTCCTAAGGGATACCCACTTCGAGATGAGATCGTTAACAGCTATGTCAAGACCCTCGCCATGGTTTTGGGGAGGTAAAGTTTCAACCTTTTAATTTCTTCTTTTTAGCGTTAGCTGTTCATCATTCATTTGGGTTTTCTTAAATTTGCATATGCAGTGAAGAGGAAGCAAAAAAATCTATATATTCAGTTTCCACTAAATACTACTATGCATTTGGTTGCAATGTCCCAGAAAAAATCACTTATAAGATCAAATGTAAGGTTTCTTTTACTTTTTAGTTTTTCCTTTGACATTTTATTCTAATCTTGGGGTGATGATTTTGTTCTAATTTGCAGTCTTACCAAATGTGAAATGGGTTCTACCAGATTCTTATTTATTCCATGGTGAAAATAGTTATGGAGGTATTATTATTCATTTTGCTTTATCAGGATCTGTATATCAGTGATTATTGCTTATCTCATTTCAGCAACATTATCCCATTTTAGTGAGACACCTCACTTTAAGCATGAACTTGAGCTGGTAATCCGAGGTATTTCAAAAATTGATGTAATAGATTGTAATCTATTTGTATTGATTGTGGTGGTGGTGGTGGTTTTTCTTTTCTTTTTTTTTCTTTTTTTTTTCCTATCAAGGGGTAAGAGAGGACGCATTTGAATAGTTTCAATTTCTCGCTATTGTTTCATGAACTCCTTGCTGGGACAGATAGGTCTATATGCATTTGAATCACTGCAGAAACAGACATTGATGCACCAATTTGTAATTTGTTCATTTCTGACTTGTTTGTTAGTATAACTGTAGTCAATGGATCTATAACTTCCCTAGAGTGTGTGCTCTTAATTTTTCTTGATGACAGTTCTGTTTGATGAAATCCCATGTGGTGTCAATATCGGTCCTAAGACAATGTACTTGTTTGGGCTGAGGATATCTTTATGAATCTGTAACAGCTAAGTAACACCAGTCTCAGTCCATTAATTGGGAAGCCATCATCTAGGTCTAAGTTCTGACCTAATACAATGAACAGTTTGATGCTAATTGCAAATTGTTTGAGTTCAGATTTATCTGAATAGCAACTCAAACAGAACGGTATGGTAATGTTTTGTCCTTTCATATCCTAATTTTGCATTCATGCAACATCATGTGTTACTTGGCCTTGTTTCTGTAATTGGAAGGCTCATTTTGAGAAAATTTACAATTTCTTTCTTGTTTATCGTAACACTGTTATTCCTTTCCCACAGGAGAGCCGTTTATTAATGGAGAGGTTGTTCCATATGATGACAAGTATCATATGGATTGGATCCGGGACAGACATGATGATAAAAGTAAAAGCTTACCCAACTCAAGGAAACCCAGGAGAAAACGGAGAAAAAACCACATCTAACCATAAGCATGCAGCAGGATTTGAACTTTTCCATCTTATTGACGTTAAAGAAGCAATGCCATCTAATCTACAAATTGTAAATCGCCAAGACTATTGTTGGGATGCATTCAGGTTTAGTGAAACAGTTAGTTGATGCGGAATCTTATGTAGTTTTGTCACAAACCTCTGGAGCAATTTGCATTACAATGGTTGGATTTAATCTGAGTTGTCCGAGCTCAAACTGTATTTTGGATCAGATTTGAGTTTGAGCTGGGTTGAACGGCCCAAATTGAGTCCAAATTTAAATTGTTCCTGACAGGATTTGAGAAGCAGGAATAGTAAGAATTTTTGACAAATGCTAAGAGGGGGAGCATTCTCATTCATCCTTATGATTTAGGATTTGTATATATCATGCTGACATTTTCAGTAGGTAAGCAAAACGTAGCAAAATTTGAGTTTTCCTTGTTTTAATTTCTTAAACGTGTGTACTTTTGTTCGGACACTTAAAAATTAATCAACTTCTTCCAAATCTGGCTTCACAAGCATCTTGCTTCATTGATTCTGACTTTGATCCCAGGTTAAACTCGTGTCACATGAACTGCGTGCAGTCAAAAGTATCATTTTCCTTAACCAGATTACCGTTTTTTCTGCATATCGTACCATTTAGTTTTGCGAATGATGATCTCTTTCGACTTTTATTTGTTAAGATAAGATATAAAAACTGCGAAACAACTTATTCCCGCCCTAGGTTTCTCTAAATGACAAGTTTCTATCTAAATATTTTAAAAAGTCAAAAATTTATTTATTGATAAAAATCAATGATTAAATTTAATTGATCAATTTTTTTTTTTTTTTTTGGCTTTTTGAGTAAAAAATAAATAATAAAATTAATTTTATAAAAATAAATAATATATAAATAATATAATATAATTTTAAAATAATAATAAAAATTAAAAAAATTAATTAAAAATTTTTAATAATTAAAAATTTTAAAAAAATAAAATAAATGTAAAAAAAAATCCACTACCATTAACAATGTCATCGATAATGATAGCTATCATAAACCTAATTAGATAGTAAAAAATGATCACTTGATTTGATTGACGATTGAATATGATTGTCAAAGATCTAATAGAAACGATTATATCTAGTCATTTTTGTTATAAAAAATGATTAAAAATGATCGGTCATCTTTAAACTAACTGTTTTTAGTCTTCTTCGATGATGGAGGCATTCTCTCTTCGTTAGATCTTTGACAGTTAGATCCAACTATTAATCGAACCAAGTGGCTATTGACCACAATTACGGCGACGATAACCCTTTTTTAAAATTTTTTTATTAATTTTATAATTTTATTGTTATTATATTAATATTATTTTATATTAAAGTTTATTCAATATTATATTATTTATATTTTTAGTAAAAGATATTTCATTTATTTTATTCAAAATGTTAATAAAATTAAATAAAAATAAATTAATAAACAAATATTTAATTTTTTTGGCAGGAATTAGTCATTTAAAAAAACTTTAGGTTGAAGTAAGTCGTTTGGCCTATAAAAAATTATTACTAAACTGGCTACAATATTCTTCACACAGAAATACATGATAATTTAATATATCCTAGGATCAAACTTCAAAGGTAAAGATCTTTGAATTTTAAAGTCTCTATATGTGGGAATTGAAGACTTTCCCCCCATTGATATAACACTTGAATTACAATTTTAAACTAATAAAAACGCATATCCAGCCACCCAAAATCT
This sequence comes from Anacardium occidentale, assembly GCA_026122585.1. Lineage (NCBI taxonomy): Eukaryota > Viridiplantae > Streptophyta > Magnoliopsida > Sapindales > Anacardiaceae > Anacardium > Anacardium occidentale. Next base: position 30,086 of record JAJEJH010001082.1, on the reverse strand, counting down.
TTCAACAATAACGTCATCTACGGCTGACAATCTTTGATTTTTTATAAAAACTTCCCTTGACTTTTGATCTCATCATTACACACTTTTTCAGAATTTCGAAGGCCACATGTTTTAGGAAAATAGAATAAAAAGCATAAGAAGGCCAGATAATTATAAAACTAGACGCATGCATTAATAATTGAGCTGAATTATAATAAGCTAGCTTTCATTTTTCCCAGTTCCCACCAATGAAGAACCACAGGTTTTTCTGTTTTTTTTAAAGACAAGGAAACTCATTTAGGCCAACATCTTATTCAATCTTCTATCTGTATATTTTTTGGTCTATTTAATCTCTTTATTCTTCGGTCTAAGCAAATGTTTAACTAATTAGTTTTTCATATTACCGATCACATTGGAAGATAAACTTTGGATAAGTATCATATCCCAATAATCTTTGTTAAATATGATCAAAAATTTTATTCTGATATAACAATCTTGAAGGCTAGAACCCAAGTTAACACTTTATCTTGCTGCATAAGGCCATCCAAAGTTGCTACCCACAGCACTCCCCGAGACATGAAGAACGTGGGTTCTTGTCTAGCCTTTCACAACTTTCTTTGTAATGATCAGATATGATTAGACTTCTTGAATTAAATTGAGTATTGTAACTTTTTGAAATGACTACCCATCTATAGCCTTTTAAAAAGGTCCATGGAAGAAGAAGATTTCACACCTATGATTATCAAGATGTTCAACAACTACAAATGAAATTCATAACTAAGTTATTTTTTTCTTTTAAGGTAAAGTTCATCTTTTAATCGTTTCTTGTTTAATTAGGATTTTCTTCACCACTTCAAAAGCTGTAAACGCTAAAATTGTCATTCAATTGTTTGCTCTGAGTAAAAGTACTCAATCCAGAGACCGACACAGAAGTCTTTCTCCTCGTTTTCACATTTTCTACTTCAAAATCCAACCACACCAAATTTTTCTTTCTTCAACTCAAATGGGAAATTCAGCTTTCTTGAACACTTCCTTGTATTTGCCTCAAGTTGTGGATGGAGTAGGTGAAGTGGTGGAAATGCTCCAAAGTCTTTGCTTATACAAGTATATCCAAGCTAGCCCCATAGAATAATTTGTTTCACAGCTTTCAAAGATCGGAAAACGCTAACAGTCAATCATCTCTGAATTGTTGAAACTTTGAACATCCCACCCAGTTTACGTGTTATTAGAATTTTGACTTTTAACTTTTTTTAAACTAACTTAATTTTGGAATTCCAGAGGATTTTAGGTAGACTTGCACTTCTCGACAAGGCCTCACCATGATGAAGTAGGAATGTTTGTCCTCTTGAATATTAATGAACTAAAAATTTAGAAAATTCTGAAAATTGGACTATATTCATATATATCTAGTGTACAAATGAATATGTATAACTCCAAATTTGACCAATTATAAAGAGTATTTTCCGAAGTCTACAATGTAGGCTAATTTGTATTTTGTTCAATAACCCTTTTTACCTTTTGACGGTATAGAATAATTGTAAGATCATATCACTGGAATCAGAAACCGAAGCAAAAATAAAAAAACTGTGTTTCCCCTTTGCCTCTAGTTTCTTGGGGAGTATAAGCTTGTTCCAAGAGCTTTATACAAAGCAGTATCAGAATATACAGCTCTAGACTTTGATGGCCTGATCCGTCGTCTGTGACGGCGACCTTTTGGGAGTCGACGGCGGCCAATTTCTTCCCTTTTCTCATCCTTCTGTTCATATTTTTGAGCAATGTTGTCGACATGGGTAATATTGCCATCACTTGAAACGGTGCAGACAAAGGGTCCCATAGGTATGTCATTCAAGGCCAAAAGAGGCTGTAAAGTCTTGACCACAGTGCTCATTGTGGGTCTGGACTTGGGGTGATGGCTCAGGCATTGATAAGCCAATGCTGCAGCCTTCTTAACTCCCTCAGTTGAGTATTGGCCCTCAAGTCTTGGATCCATAATTTGTTCCAGTCTGTGGAAGTCCTTCAACAATGGCCTTGCCCATTCCACAAGATTTTGTTCTCTCTTGGGACGGTTCTTGTCAATAGATTTCCTGCCAGTTAACAACTCCAACAGCACCACTCCGAAACTATACACATCACACATAGTCGTCAAGTGACCTGCCAAAATGTTAGCAAATTTTCATGATTAACTTTATCTGTCGCATTAATAATCACATTCGTTAGGATCTGAATAAAAATATGTAAGGCGACTACTACCTGTCTTTATGTATTCGGGAGCTGCATAGCCCTCTGTGCCCATGACACATGTTGTAATGTGAGAAGCATCTCCTTGTGGACCATCTGTTGCCAATCCAAAATCAGAGAGCTTGGAACTGTAATCCTGGAAAGAAAATTAAAACATTGAAAACATAAACTCCAGCTCACCGAATATGATTTTTTTGAAAAATACAAAAAGGGCTCGGAAGAGAAGTGCTTACTGTATTCAGTAAGATGTTCGAAGGTTTCAAATCTCTGTATATGACTGGCTTTTCTTCTTCATGGAGAAAGGCCAGACATTGTGCAGCTCCTAGTGCAATTTTTATTCTTGTTAACCAGGGCAATGTTGCTGCATAATCTGCATTATACCATAAAAAATATACGCACACTAATTATAACAAGAAACTTATGTATCGTAATACAGATGAGGCAGAAAGTTCAAGAGAAAGCTTATGTACTCTTAAACAATTTTTCCTCCAAGTTTCCAAGTGGCATGTATTCATAAACCAGAAGCCTGTGTTCATCCTCACAGCAATATCCAATCAAATTCACCAGATGGGGATGCTTCAATTGTCCAAGAAAGATTACTTCAGCCTGGAAAATCAAAACCATTTATCATTAAGATCGTAATCTTCAATGCAAATATTCATTTCAATGATGCTTATTTAGACACTCATTATAATCTTACCAGCCATTCTCTATGCCCCTGAGAGCCATTCAGATCCAGGACTTTAACAGCAACAGGCTGAGCCTTCAAGCCAGGCCTGAGCTTATCATCAATGAACCCTTTATAAACTTGTCCAAAGCCTCCTTCTCCAAGAAACTCACCCTTGGAAAAATTATTTGTCATCATTTCCAACTCCTTGTGCGTAAAAATATGAAGATTTGATCCCACCAGAGAGCTCGGCAAATCCTTCAACGATATCGGAGAGCCAGTGTTACTCACATCAGAAAGTGACAATCTCCGCATGGACATCTGATTGGAATCATCCTGAACTCTCGGCACCGACGAAGAAGAACATGATTTGTTCCTCTTCACACAAACAGGCAGAAAATATTTCCAACTGACCCTTTTTAGAACAAGAGTCATAGTGTATTAATCAGCTAAAGGTAATTCCTGAGCTTCTATATATAAACCAACCCACTAATGTCTATCTTCCTGAATTGTCACTTGAAGAGATTCAAATGTGAAAGAATATCAAGCAAATGTTTAAAACAACTATATATATATATATATATAGAAAGAGAGAGAGAGAGAGATGGTTTCCTTGTCAGGTCTCTACTGCCTAAAGAGAAAAAATGGTGAGGCCCCAGTTTGACTTTGAATTAGACAGCGGTTTCATATTATCAAAATGAGGTCTGTGGCTGAGTAGATTAGGTGTTTTGTATTTTTTGTTTGATCATATGCTAAAATATTGAGCTTCCTAGCAATTTCATGACTATTATCCAGTTGGGGTCCTTTAAAATTTCATGTCATATCCATCAAGTAGCTAGCAGGCAATAAATAAAAATTAGTATGAAATTTAAAAAATTAATGATTTCCATGGCAGTCAATATTTTTAATGTTTAATGATTAAAATAAGGTTCTTGATTTTATTCGATTATCAGTAATTTAAAAAAAAACAATGAAATTGTGCTCGTCTTCAGGGGACTGCAGGGAGCATGTCAATTCATACATTAAATGGTGGAATTTTTTTATATCGACATGCCGTCTTAATATTTATTTATTTGTTACAACATGGTGATGTAAATTTTAACATGAATATGAAGTAAATTTTATTTTATTTTAACTTGAATTGTGTAATATATTACATATATTTCTTAGTCCACAACAAGTCTTCGTTTTGTTATTAGCCACAAGAAGTTGTGTCTTCGTTTCATACAGAGGGTCCCGAAATGGAAATTGATTACAACCACAAAATAATTTTACAATGACAGAATGTTCAGAATTCATTTCTGGCAGAGAAAACTGAGTCAATTAAATTGTCATCTTGTTAATAGCAAAGTTCTGGGGAAGAAAGGAGAAAAAAGATAGAAGTAATAGGCAAAAATTACCATCAAATGCATCAGCCGTCCCATTAAATTCAACAACTTAACAAGAAGGTAATAACAAATTTTAGTAAAAGTCTTGTCTTGACAGGGTAAGCCGTGGTTGATAATACATGGTTCATTTAAAATTAAATCTTTTATGGGTTGGCTCCTTCAATATCCCTTCCAACATATTACATATCTCATTCAGAGATGATAGTGGGGTGGGTGGAAGCAGAATATCTCGTTCATTTGTTCCCATCCCCATTAGACGGAACCTTTACCATCCATGTTAAGAGGATAACAAGGAATCCCATTCCTACCTCGCGAGAAAAAATTATTTCCCCTTATTTGCCTTGTCCCCGTCCTTCATTGGCTGCCCTTTCCCTTCCCTACCAATTACCCACTCTTGTGATCCTTACCTAATCCCCAATACAGCTATCACTAGGTTCGCAAATAAATTAAGCCACTTCTGATCGCCATGTGGCTCAATTTGATTATTGTTGAATCAAATTCAAATTCATTATTTTTCGGCTTGGTGAGCTTACAACATGACTCAAGTATAACATCAAAAGTTTCTAAAATTTTAAAATCTTTCATATAATTACAAGTATATAAGTTATGAGATTTAATTATAATTATTTTAGTTAAGCATGAGCAAGTAGTTCTATCTTGAGTTTGTCTCTCGAAAACCTAATCAAGTCAAGCCTGAGCCCAATAATACTCATTTTAATTTGGCTTCATTGCAACCCTATCTACTACCTCATAATCACCATCCACCCTTTTTTCCTCTCAATCATTATTTATTTTTTTTTTTTTTGTTAAACAGAGAGAACTCTAAAAAATCTATTAGGGATTAGTTCTAATTCACAATTATGATATCAATTAAAACAGAGTATAATTTTATTATATTATGTCGTTTACGACATCAAACTTTATTTATTAAAATGCAAGTCCCTCATTTCGTTATTAGACCTATTTTAAAGTTTTTAATCATGTATCATTGTCTCTAGTTAATTGTAGCACAACTACTTTTGAGGCCCTTCTATCAATCAAACAACACTCAAAGAAGTGTTAATGCTGAATGGCTCCGACTCAAACAGAAACCAACGAATTTGACTCAAATTACAAAATATTTCCCAAATTAAAACAAAAGCCATCAGTTTTGCGCTTTTGGTCTAAAGTATTTTTGTTTGATAATTTTCTTTACACCCAAATATTGGGAGAAAATGAAGGAAAGAGAAGGAAAACTTGTGAGAAAATAGATGTTTAATTATTTGGAGAGAAAATCTCTATTGTAATCCTGTTTGCGGGAACATTTTCTTTTGTAATTCTTGTTTCTATCAAAATATCTTTTTTCCTACCGAAGGGGCGGGGTGCGCACCCAGTTGGGAGGGACCGATTGTCATCCGTAATCTCATTCTTTAACTTAAATCTATATTAATCTTGAGTTAACTTTATTAAACATTTATTCGGTAAACAAGACTTAAATATCGTTCACTTTCCCTATTAATTATCTCATTCTTTCACTTATATAATCATTAAAAAGATATAACTTCTTGCATGTGAACTTTAATTTTTTACTTCTGTACAATAATGATTATGGGCGTGTGTGTGTGTGTGTGTAAACATGTAATACATACGTAAGGCTCATTAGATAAAGCCATATGAGATTTATTAATTTTAAAAGCACTTAAAATTATTAAGAATCCCTGAGAATTACTAAAAACCACTCTTAAGCTAATTAAAATTCTTGTAACAATATGAAAAATTAATTGTAAAAAAAAAAAAAAAAAAATTCTCTTTTTAGTTTCCAAAAGGGTAGACACCGGTCTTTAGGGAGTGTAAGTCTTTTAGGCAAAAAATAAAAATAGCTAAATGATAAAAAAAAAAAAATTAATGATCTTGCTTGACGGGTTCTAAGGATAATAAAATAAAGTCTTAAAAATAATATTTCTAATCAAAGTCTTTGGATACATCACTAATTTCCATTCAAAGATGTTCTAATCAAAGTCTTTCTTTGGATGAAACTATTGGGTGTCAAATTCGGGCTACTTTGGTTGCTTCCAAAGCACCCACTAATACCTTTCATATCGTACCTCATCAAATTCACAAGTATTTCCTCATCACATGACCTTATCCTATGCATAAACAAAATTTTCTATGTTTTTATTAAACAATTTATATTTTTCAATTATCTAAAACATCTCTCACCTAACTCAGTAACATTCTAGAAATAGGAAAACAATGGTTTTTAATCATGTAAATGTCTTTAACGCAAGATTTGAACTCAAAACTTGTGAGAAACAGCATAATTACATTTGTCAAGAACTTCATAACATAGGAAAGTTTCGAATGATTTTAAAGGGATTTTGAGATATAATTTTTTATGAATTTTGATATTTACATACTTTCAAACAATCTAATGGCCTGAAATTGTTTTCTTTTAACATAAAATTTGATATCGTTACGTACAACTGATGATATTAATATAGAAATGTATAAATATAGATATAAAGATGTTTGATTAATTCTAGGTCTTATTATCACAAGGTTGAACGGAGAAAAATGGAAACGAAAAAGCAGCTAAAAATCCACTGAGCCTCCAAATTTTAATTTGAAAGAATTATCATGATGGGTCTTTGAACATGAAACTATTAAAGATGAAGAAAAAGATCAATTGGGGTGATAAATTTAACTAACGCTTGGAGATTTGATTGTGCATTTCACGTTTAATATTCAAGTGAGCAAATGGGCAAGCATTGCTTCTTTATAACTTTCTTTATTCGGCCAGTTTTAGCCAGGGCAAACAGCAATAGATATCAAGTTAAAAAAAAAAAGAATTTGACTGTCTTTGTCTATGTTAGCATATTGATGTTGTTAGAAATTTTGTAATCTTATGGGCATAATATTAAATAAATAATTGTTTTATATAAAATTGGGTTAAATTATGACACTCTATTTAGTACATAATTCCAAAATAATTAGTGAATATTGGGTTTATGAATCTTACATTATTTGTGTTTAGATCGACAATTTAGTATATATCTAGTGTTTGCTAAAACTCAAGACGGAAGTATTTAATTAAAAACACCTTATTTGGTGTTAAAACTTTGTGTGCATATATTCACACAATATGCTTATTAAATTAGGTTAACATGTAGTGGCTTTTCTTATTGGATTGGTTGCTGGTAAGATATTAGTTTTGTTATTGTATTGATCTCTTATCTCCATCTTTACCTCTTGCCTTCCAAATCTCTTACTTCTTTGTTGACTGTATCTTTATCTGTCTATTTGTATAAACACCACTGTATCCTTTTGTATCATTCATTTATGAATACATTGTTTATACAAATTATTTTTTAGGTCAAACCTGGTAATGGAGTTATAAACTGATGATAAATTTGTACTTTTATTTTAACTTATCATGTCAATTTCAACCCCTTCTTCTAACAGTAGTACACTTGCATTGATAGCTCCGATCAATCCCACCACAACTTTATCAATTCTCACATCTACCAATCATGCTTTCTCCATAAAACTCAAGCCCATAAATTATCTTGTGTGGAAAACACAATTCATGCCACTTCCCAATTATTAAAACCTCAAAGGTTTCATTAATGCTACAGAAATTGCCCTACGACAAACAATTCCAGCCAATGACACTGAATCATTAGATTAAATTGTTAATCCAACATAAACTAGCTAGTTCTAAAGAGATTAACTTCTCTTATCATGGTTGTTTTATTCCCTAACAAAGGAAGTTTTTCCGTGTATAATAGGCCTTGACACCTCATACAAAGTATGGAATGCATTATCTAATGCATTTGGGTTTGTATCTCAAAATCATCAGTTGCAATTACACATATAATTATAGGAGATAACAAAGAATGATCTTAGTGTTTCTCAAGTGCTAAGGCACTTGCAGATAAACTGGCCCTTGCAGGGATTCTCAAAAGTTGTGTATTGGCACAATCTCTCTTGATCATAGTAAGCTTAAATTTGAAACTTAAGACTTGATTCAAATTTGTCATACCTCTAAGTGTTTTGATGACAATAAGAACTATATTAAAGTGACTAAAGTATCTTAACATGATGGAATCATAATCAAAATAGGATGAAACTATTTTATGCTTTCTTGGGTAGATGTTTGACCATGATTGAATCATGTATATCTACACCTATTTTATTTTGGTCTCGTACAAGCTTTTTCACAACTCCATTGACTAATTCCCATACATGAGTCTGTGATTTTGAGGTTTGAAAATTTGGTCATGTATGCCCGTATATGATATGTGTACGATTGCGATAAACCAACTATATACCGATCATAAGTAAGACCATGTTGGAATTTTCCAAAGTTGTCGAAGGGCAAACCATGCAACAGAAATTTAAAAATCACTCAGACCAATGGGAAACCAAGCCATGGATCACATTTTTTGACAGTTAGAAAGCTCATGTTATATAAATTGAACAAACATAGGGTCTTACAAAAACATCTACCAGGATTCCAAAGAATGTTAGAATTCTCATGGCAAAGAATCTTTTAAGGCTAAGCACTACGTTGAAACAACCATTGACACTCAGGAGGTCCACACAAAGCAAGAACAAGGCATTTTTACGTTAGCAAATGAGGAATAGCGTGAATGTAGTAGGTCATAGATATGTGTGTAAAAAATATTAAGGCTCTGTAGGAAAATTTTGCATCTTGCTTATGTAGAAAGCCTATCTCGAGTGTGACCAAAAAACATGCAAGCTTGTGATCATGACATGTATGCCTGTACACAAAGTATCATAGCCCGTACATATGTGTTTGGTAACCATTGTGATTTTATACACATTGTGCATAATCCGTAATGCTCACACAATTTGATAACCATCAAATAACTCCATGTATGCCTGTACATAAGGGATGCACTCATATGAGTCATCAAATTATTCAAATTTTAAATTAGACAGACTAATTTCATCCAAATGCATCAAGATTTTGTCAACTATCAAGATACGCACTCGTGACCTATAAGATGCATAACTATACATCAAGACAAATCCTTGACTCAACTTATCAATCCGATCTAAATAAATCTAATAAGTCCAATGCAATGTCATTCCATGATACACTCATCAAGACGATAATTATATGCCTTAGTTTGTTAACTCTATAGTGTATGACCCTCAAGTCATTTACTATCTTGGTAGTATTTGGATTCAAACTGAATTCAGACATAAACTATAATGACTTTCAATAAGATATTGTGTCTATATGAATAGTAAAGTGTTAGTAAATAACTCAAGGCTTGATTAACTTGATAGTTAACATACATTATGATACCTTTGTCATTACATCTCATAAGATTAAGATATAGATATGTGTCTATCTTAAGTATCCACATATATGCATATTTTTAAACTGAGATTGGATACAACATCAATCAATCCAGTTGTGATCACAAACTTAATAGTTTTGGACAACTTATTAAGACACTCACTGATGCTCAAGATTGATGAATCCTTTGTTAATTTATTATAGTCTCTATACTGATCATGATGCAGCCAATCATTCACATTTATAACACCTTAATTATGATAGAACATTTGATGACATCAAATGATACTACTTTTAGTATGAGACAGTCTGATATACCTCAAATCGAAGGATCTCATGTACCCATTAAGTCATGAAGATTAATTTATAGATATGGGTAGTACCATCTATATAAGATTCTCATCATTGGGTTTGTCTAATGAACATGACCACCAAATCATGCACTCATATGTAGGATTAGCCTACAAGCAATAACCTCGATGCATGCAAACCATTGCGACCTTTTGATAGAATCGAGCACACTATGATAATCCCTACACCATCACTCGTGTCAAGATTTCATAGTGATGTTGGGATTAACACTAATTCTAGTATAGATATTATAAGATGTATAGAGAACATAATTAGTCATCTAATTCTATTATCCCAATTCTACCATACTAAGGACATAATAAATGTTTATGAAAATAATATATATGAACAATACCTTGTATTATTAATATCATAAATATGTATAAATACAATGATATTTTACAATATTACATAAATGAATACAACATGGATACAATGCAATCATGGCTATAAGACACCAACCCTAATAATTTCCTGCTTGCACTATAGGTAATCATACATAAGTCTAATCTCATAAATGACTATATGTGTGTCATGCTTCAACTGTGACAAAGGCTTGGTCAGTAAATCAACCAAGTTCTTATCTGTATCAACTCTTCCAATTTATGCATCTCTGTTGTATATTGCATAATCCCTTATACTAAATAGAATTTTCTGGGAATATGTTTAGATTTCTGTTAAGACCATGGTTTCTTAGCTTGAGTTATGGCCTTATTTTGTTATAATAAAGGTATATAGGATTAGTTATACTAGAAACCACCCCAAGTTTAGTAATAAACTTCTTAATCCAAATTGCTTCCTTTGTTGTCTCAACAAGAACAATATACTTAGACTCTATAGTAGAATTATGTAAGACTCCGCCTACTATATATTACTGTAGACCATATATTTTTTTTTTTAAATATATTTTTACTATATATATATATATATATATATATATATATATATATATATATCAGTAATTCATGCTTAATATATAGTAGTAGGTCCTACGCTGACTGTATACTAAAATTAAGCGGAAGCTGGTTTATAAATCTGTGATGGGAAACTAAAACCCACTGTACAGTATCCTGAAAGAAAACTCATGTTTATTATATAATAATAATATCTGAAAACATAGAAGATATTGTACAATTCAAATGCATGAGCAATACAAAGCATGCGAGCCACAAACATATTATCTACTGAAAACTAAAGATACATACATACATATATAATTGAAAACTCGGGTGAAGACCCGTTCAAGCCATATCCCACACACCAGCCATCTCGTACTCCAAGCTCAGCTTCCCAAAACACCAACCTGTAAGAAAAGAAACTAAAGGGAATGATTAACAAATCACTCAGTAAGCATCTCCTACCTCTACCCTCTGGTAGGCTTTGGACTAAGCTGCTGTTGACTAACTGCTATCTAGACGAACTTAACTAAGTTTCTGATAGCCTAATAGCTTCTTCTAATCCTCTTGCTTTTCTTATTAATTCTTGCATTTTATTAGGATTAGTTGAACTCTTTTATTTCTTTATTTCTGACTTATATCGTGTAGCTTAATCTTTCTTTTATTTCTTATCTTACGTGTTTCTGGTCTTACAGTCTGTATATTTTTCCATGTCATGTAATATTTATCATGGTATGCTAAAATCATGTTATTTGCCCTTGCACCTGTTTATTGAAAACATCTTTCTAAAAACTGTTGTTAGGATCTGAAGATCCAAAACACTGAAAAGCTAAATAAAACTGTTTCTAAAACTCTGTATCCGAGAATACCTATTATGTTGATCAGACTAATGAAAATAGAGATTCGGCATCGTGGCCAAGTGAGCTAAACCATACTAGCAAAATGCCAGTAAGCTGAAATGTTTTACCATACCAATCCTCGGACCAGTAAGCTGAAATCTAACTAATCTGACTGAAGTCAGAAAGCTGAAATCTCGCAGATGCCCCCTCAAATTGACCCTTACTAACTAACTCGGACATCGGGCCTTAATACTGAAAACTAATACAAATGGATCATTTGATCCCTTTTCTGAAAATACTGTTTAGCATGCTATGCTAAATGATGCTATTCATGCATGTTATCTTACTGTTGTACTGTTTCTGTAACTTATTAAGCTTATTAATAAGTTTAGTGTTCTGTTACGCTTCTGCTAGCTTTGTCTTTATTTTCTTGTTTTTGTCCTGTTCCTATTTTCTAATCGTAACCTATCCCTAGATTACGCTACTTAAGTCTGTTGATGAGTTCTTGTACTGTTGTGAGATTAAAGTGTGATTTTAGAAAATATCTTATTTTTTCTCTTTTCTTTCTTTTTTTTCTTGTTATTGAAATTCTGCTTGTTTTCTCATTTTTGCTAGGCACACGGGTGTGCACTATTGGACGCACGGGTGTGTATGCAAGTACACGGGCCATGTGCTGGTCGTGCAGCCCAACCATGCAAGGTTCTAGAATTCTGGCTAAAATCTCACATTAGGCTAACACACGGCTATGACCCTCAAGCGCACGGGTGTGACCCTCTCTAAAAGCTGATTGTGCATGTCTCACATACACGAGCGTGACCTTGCCAAACCAGAATGCATGGGCATGCGTGAACGAATGCACGCCCATGCATTCTGGTTTTGACAAGGTCACGGTCGTGTATCCAGCCCTATTTCGACACCCACGGTCAAAATCAGCAAGATTACCACCAAAACTCACCCAAAACTCATCGAACCTCAAATTAAACATACAAGCATGCAACATACGCTGCTATTAAACTGAAAGCATGCATCAATCACTGAAATAACCCAACCAAAGAAACATAAACCCAAGGAAACAGGAAAAATGTAAGGGAATACTTACCTGGAGCTGCTACGATCTTCTATCTCTCTATCTCAAATTAAATTTTGGCTGGATTAGCTGCTAAAGCTGACTGATCTTCCTCTCAAAAGACTAAGGTTAGCTGGAGAGAAATGGAAGAGAAAAACTGGCTGAAACTAGCGAAGAGAAAACATTGGTTTATATACCAACAGGCATGCACGGGTGTACATAGCAAGATGCACGGGAGTGCATGGCGAGAAAGGGATACACGGGCGTGTGTCCAAAGACGCACGGTCATGCTCCTTCCACAAGTTGCATATAAAGCCAACAAAAGGCTACTTTACTCTTCTATCTCACTGAAATCAATTCTAACCCCGAATCAAAGCCTAGAAAGACCATTCTAACCTCGGGCTATTACAAATTAGCCACAGTACTCTATTTGGAACTCTTCCAGCTAATTGTACCACCATTCAAACAAAACACAAAGCCCGATTGGGATTTGAAATCATCGTGATCCATTTGAAAACTCACACCACTATAACCATATACAATAAGCTTATCATCTCTTTCATAAACCAAGAAAACATCCTTAGTCCTCCTCAGGTACTTAAGGATTTCCTTGACAATAATTTAGTGTTTTTCACCTAGATCAAATTGATATCTATTACAAATGCTCAAAGTGTAATAGCCCAGGGGTAGACCTGTCATTTTAGGTTTTGAGAATAAGGGTAAAAGAGAGATTTTTAGTTAGGAAAAGGTTCCAAGAGGATTCTAGGGGTAGAAAAGTCTTTTAGAAGCCTTTCGTGGCTTGTATATGGATATTCTGGGAAGAATATTCCATATATGACGCGAGGAGAGAGAGATTTGAGATTTTGAGGGGCACACGCCCGAGTGTCCGAGGCACACGCCCATGTGCCAGGAGAGAAATGCAGTATATATTTCTTTTTCCCGCATTTCGCCCAGTTTTCTCCTTCAGCTTTCCTTCAACTTTTCTCTTCTCCTTTTTCCGGCGAACCCTAAACCATAAACCGTCTAGCCAGCTGTCATAGTTTCTCTTAGAGATCCAGGACCAACTAGAGAGAGAGATTCGGATGCCATGGCAAGAGGTAAGTATTTCTTTACCTCTTCACTTAGGTTTCCAGCATACTTTTCTGATTTTCCAGCTTTCTAAACGCTTGTTGCATGTTGTGGATGTTTTCCAGCATGTTTTGATGATGATATGATGAGATGCATCATGATTTTTGAATTAAATGTGCAATGTGTAATGTTTATATGCTTGGGTATGCTTTGGATAAGAAATGCATGAGATTTGACGTGCCAAATGAGAAATGCATAAGTTGAGTATGTTTATTGGCATGTAAATATGTTGTGTTGATGTTTAATTGAAAGATGATTGAGTATTGGATGTGTTTGAGTGGGATTTTCTGGGTCTACAGACGTATCTGCAGATTCTGGGTTGAGCACATGACCGTGTACTCGAGGGGACACGCTTGTGTGGCCTCAAATCTACATAAGCACGGCCTTACATTTTGCCCGTGTGCGTATGAAAATCCACACACACGCCCGTGTGCCTGAGTGCACACGCCCATGTGTCAAATCTCAAATGCACACGCCCGTGTAGGCAAGACACTGAAGGGTGTTGAGGCAACCACACACCCGTGCAGTGTGATACACGCCCGTGTATATGCACCACACGCCCGTGTGGTCAGCCCATTTCATGATTTGTTGAGAAAGTTTCCAGAACCGTGCACGCCCATCAGCACGAGAAGCACACGGTCTCGTGTGCCTTGACACACGCCCGTGTGGCTTCAGAAAGACAGAAAAGAGATTATTAAGTAAAGATAAGCTACCCTAAGCTTCTCTAAGCGAAATCTAAGCATGCGAAACACGAGAATAAGATGAGATAACAACATATCATGGATGATTGAGAAACATTGAGCATGGCATGCCACATATGAGACTTTTTCAGAAAAATGGGTCTACGGATCCAAGAGAGGTTTTAAAAAAATATATATATATATATATACGATGCTCCGGACATCAGTTATGGGTGGATACGAGAGGGCACCTGTAAGTTCGCACGCCCGCAGAGGGGGAAACCATGGTTCGCTAAAGAGAACATGGTCGTGCACGAGTAGTTTTCTTATAGATTTGAACTCATACGGCCAATGTGTCGAATCCCTATGTTCATCAGATTGGCCAGCATAGCAGATATATTTTTCAGATATAGTACTTTTGATACTCTTTTCAAATATACTATATGTATGTATATGAGGATCTTCGGATCAGAGATTTTTATGAGAAAGAGTTTTCAGAAAAGATGAGTTTTCAGAAAATCAACCCGAGGGGTAAGTTTTATAAGAAATGAGTTTTAACATGACATTCGAGCATGCATATCATGTCATGTACCATATACATAAGAAACATATGAGATAAAAGCAAAGTACAGAGCATAAAACACATGAGAACTCTGAAAACTTAATGAAGAAAAAAAGTGAAGAGATAAGAGCTAAGAGCTAAGAAAAAGAATAAATAAGCTACTGTAAAGCAAGAATAATAAGAAAGAATGAGAAAACAGTAAGCTGAGAATCCGAGGTCTGATCTATGATCAGTCTTTGCTTGATGACATGTCTGTGTAAGATATAGGAAATGCTTACTGAGTGATTTTTTCACTCACCCATTTCCCTTCCTTTCTCTTTTGTAGGTCAGTGAGTTTTGGGGACTGAGATGCGGCGATGCAGCTGTGAGGTTTTGGGGACATGACTCGGCAACTAGTTTAAGATTTGGCTCATTTGCTCTGTTAATTCATACCTCGTGTATTTATGTTTGTGTGTATTATATTATTATGCACTGTATGACTAACATGATTTTAATACATGAGCAGTCTGGGATTTCAGAAAAGTATTTATGACTTATTTTTCTTAAAGTTTTCATATTTTACGCTTCCGTATATTAATGTTTAAAGTATTTTGAGCAGTAATTAATTTATTTTCCCTCGTGGGGATCTCCGTCACAGGCATATTTTAGTATTATTATTATACATATTTATATATATATGTTTTATAGTTGCGCACAGTAGGCCTAGGGCGGGGGTCACTACACAAAGTGAATGAGACATTTATTCTTGTACATAACATCACATACATGATACACCCAATTATTGAAGCATATGAAACATAACTCATCTTTTATGTTTCTTCATGTGTTTTAGGACACATGTTCTTAAAGAGATATACACTACGAGTCATGAATAATGACCTTTTTGTTGACTCATCCATTTTATATCTCTTCAAAACTTTATCTATGTACGTGCTCTAACTTATGCTAAGCAACTTAAAAGATCTATCATAATAAATCTTAATACAGAGAATGTAAGCTACTTATCTTATGTCCTTCATGGAGAAGCACTAGGATAACCAATTCTTCACAGTCTACAAATATAATATGTCATTTTTTATAATCAATATGTTATCGACATACAATACTAAGAATACTATTATACTCATACTAACTTTTTTGTACACATATGGCTTGACTTGTTTTTTATTAATCTAAATTCTCAAAAAGCTTTATAAAAATGATTGTTCTAACTCTTTAAAGCTTGCTTCAGTCTATAAATAGGCATACTTTGTCTGCTTGTCCATAAAAAAAGAACTATCATACTATGTCATATACACATCCTTCACAAGGTTCTCATTCAGAAAAATAGTTTTGACATCTATTTGTCAAATCTCGTAATCAAGTCAATACATATCGTAAACATAATTTAGATAGATTTAAACATCACAATTAGTGAAAAGGCTTTATCATAATTAATACCATATTTATGATTAAAATCTTTAGCAACCAACTGTTCTTTATAGGTATCCATGTTACCTTCAATTTCAATTTTTCTTTTGAAAACCTATTTGTACCATAGTCCAAACTTGATTCTGGTATATAGAGTCCATCTCAGACTTCATGGCTTTAAAATATCTCTCAAAGTTTGGATCTGTCATAGCCTCAACATAAGTTTTAGGTAATATATCACGATGCTAAGTTAAGAGATATCCATATCTCTTAGGCTCATGATGTACTTTGTCTAACTTAAGCAATTATTGTGTACCATGCTCAACCACAGCACGAGGCACATCATCTTCTCTAATATTTGTAGACAATTATGAGTCAAGAGTTTTATTGAACTCTATATTCCTCCCATTAATCCTTCTAGAAAGAAATTTCCTCTTCAAAAAGACACTAACTCATGTAATGAAGACCTTTTACTCATCTAGGTGGTAGAAATAATAGCCTTTAATTTCCTTCAAGTATCCCACAAATATATATTTATCAGTTTTAGAACTCAACTTGTTTCAAGTCAATTGCTTGAAATAAGTTTCACAGTCTCAAACCTTTATGTAATTCAGATTGAGCTTTTGCTAGTTCACAACTCATAGGAAGTTTTCTCTATAGATTTAGACAAGACACAACTAAGTGCATATGCTACAATCTTTAAAGCATATCCCAAGAATGACATGAGTAGTTCATTGAAGCTCATAATGGACCTGGCCATATACATCAAGGTCTGTTTCTTTGGTTAGATACACCGTTGTGTTGTAATGTACCAAAGACATGAGTTATGAAACTTTACCATGTTCTTTCAAGTAATCAATGAATTCAACACTCAAGTACTCCCCTTTTATGATCATTGTAAAGGATCTTTATACTTTTACTAAGTTGTTTCTCTACTTTATTTTTGAATTCTTTGAACTTGTCAAAGTAATCAATGATCATTCTCATCTTGGCTAAGTCTTTCAACTCTTCAATAGTCGTTACCTTCATAGTCTAAGACTCAAACAATGATATAAGAACTTTCTTGACTAACTCCACGATCTCAACTTCTTACCAAAGCCCTTCAAATCATTTACCAAGTTAAAGAATCTCATATACATGTTTGTAATACTTTTATCAAATTTTATCTCAAAAAGTTCATATTCTTTGAAAAAAAGCTCAATCTTTGATTTTTTGACTTGGTCAATCCCCTCATTCATGGTTTAGAGAATAGTCCATACCTCCTTAGCTGACTCATAAGCCGAGACCCAATTAAGCTCCATGGAATCTAAAGCATAAAACAAAATGTTAATTACTTTACTATTTAAGTTTAATAGTTTCTTATCATCATTATTGTAATTACATTCATTTTTCAATTATTGAAATCTAAGATCCTTGGGAATGAAATCTCCATGTTCTATAATTTTCCACAATTTGTAATATATATACCCTCATTCTAGTTTTACATTGGTTATAATTTATGCCACAAAATATGCAAGACCTAGTTATGCATTTTTCTTCACAAAAAAATGGGTGCAAAAGTACTATCCATTTGTAAAAGATCATTTTTACTGTAAAATTGTTAGATTATAAAAAATTAGAGCTCATGTTTTGATACCAATTGTAAAACCTTTTTGACTAAATAATCCTAAAAGGGGTGAATAAGATTTTAAAATTTTAATAATGAAAGACACTTCTAAACAAGGTTAAGAATAAATTAATAATCAAATAATTAATTTGAACATAACTAATGCAAATGAAACAATTTCAAGTATAATAAATTTATACGAATGATAACAATGAAACCAAAACAATTTAAAGCATATAAAGAGTGAAAGGATAATGAAGGCTCAACCAATTTTAAAGTTGTTCGAAGCTTTGATTGCAAGTCTCCTATGTCTACTTCTTCAAGCAACTAGTTTAAAATTTCCATTATAATCTTATCCAAAATTACACTAGTTTGCACTAGTATTATGCCTTTTCACAGTTGATTTTTGGGATTTCACCTAATGAGAAAAATTTCAAAGATAATAAGTGCTTGATGAATTACAAAAATGAGCATAAAGAGAGATAAGAGTGAGA
Source organism: Anacardium occidentale (assembly GCA_026122585.1). Lineage (NCBI taxonomy): Eukaryota > Viridiplantae > Streptophyta > Magnoliopsida > Sapindales > Anacardiaceae > Anacardium > Anacardium occidentale. The sequence continues at coordinate 11,471 of JAJEJH010001082.1, read as the reverse complement.
AAGTTGTGAGCACAAGATGAAAGATTTGATCCAATATGTTCTCTAACCTCTCACATTTCAAACTAACTCTTTTATATATGTAATTAATATCTTAAAACAGAAAGGGGTTGTTTAAGACAAAATCTATCCATTGGTGGTTGAAAATTTTCGTAATTAATTTGCCTGAAAGCATTATTGTATGTTTTGGGTGCACAGTTATGCTTATTTCATTTATTAACCAAACAAACTCCCAATAGTTGAATTCAACTACCCTATTAAGCCACACATGGTTGTGTGTTCCTTACACATAATCGTGTGTTTTCATATCTTAAAACCAACTTGAAATCCAAGGGTCATATGAGTAGTGGTACAAAAACCTACACAAGATCTCATACGTATAAATTTTGCCTTCTACACAAACGTATGTCTCTAATATATAGTCGTGCTTCAAATAATGTTGATTTTGTTTGACTCAACAAAATAGCATGACACAGGATCAATGGCATTGCAACATTTAATCTTCTATGACTTTTCATCTTTCCTTGACACACAGGCATGTGTTCTTTATAAACACGATCGTGCACCCTCTGAAAGTTGATTTGTAATGACTTTGATCACACATGACATGATGGCATGACTAAATTACTTATGTTGTCCACTCTTTATGTATAACACGATCATGTGCATTAAGCATACAGTCGTGTCACATTAATCATCACAAACATAAGCTTGTGTTAATATTGCATAGACATCCGATACCAAATTCATAAAGTTTCGGATTGCAAACCCTAACACAAGAACCCTACAAGATGTTGTGTGTTAGCACATATAATTGCAAAAAGAACTAAGCATAGTTATATGTGTAAGACACACGATCGTATGTCTGGGAATTTTTGTAAAATAAATATTTGTATATCTTTTGTCATAAAATAAATTCATGCTAAGGGTAGAGCAATTGTTTTATCATTTTAACATATTTTAGTAATTATCAATACACCAAGAGTCCAACAAGAGTTACCCAAGCTATTCTCTAAAAGTGAAATTCTTTCTATGAATCTAAAGCTTACTTTCCTGTTAAATTATCTCTTTATCCAACTAAAGAACAAAAATTTGAAGCTCGCAAAAGTATAAAGCAAAGATTTAGAACATGTTATACAAGTAGGAAAATTTTGTAAGAAAACAAGTAATACTTACGATTTAGGTGCTCTTACAAGAGAAACTCAAAGAAAATGATGAAATCTCAAGAAGAGCCTTAAAAGCCACCTCCTATGAATTTTTCACCTTTAGTCTACCTTCAAATTTAATGGGACAAACACACTTTCTATGATACCATTGAGAAAAAGTCATAATGAAGACTAAGGTAAGATTCAACATAGAAACTTGTACCATGATTATGACTATTCATAGAGGATTATTGAATTGTACATATAAGGAAAGTCATCATGGAAAATTACCCTCTTATCCAATTGAGAAGTGCATATTCCAACAAGTATGAAAAGCCATTGTGCAAATCATTTTCTATTTTCTCCTCTTCCATGGAGGATTTAAACTCCAAACTTCCATTTTCTATCACACTTAGAAGGAGGCCTGACTCTCCTCGACATAAAGAAAAACCCTAAACGAAATGTATGAAACATATACGGGAAAATTCAAGAACTTTATGTGAGGTGTGCAATTTAGGTTATTCTCCTCCTCCTATAACCAAAAAGTAAATGAGTGAAGAAGAATTCATATTGTCTATTTGATGATTATCCATAGGCATGTTTCATCACTCGCAATATAAAAACAATGCATGACCAATCATATTTCATAAGAAAAGTGAAATGATAAAATAGATACACTACTTGAAGCATTTAAAGTCATAATAATGTCAGCTTGCATAATTTAAAAGATACAATGAGATTTCCATGTGGTAAAAGATCCTTGAAATTCTTAGTCTTCTTTACACTCCAAGATTTGGGGAGCAATTGTTATGTAATAAAAAAAATCTCTCTAAATTCAACTCTAAAAATGACTATATATAGCAATTAGGGAACAAAGACTAAGCAATACTTCAACTTGCAAGTTAAAAAACCAAGTCTAGAGAAGGATGATCTATCTTCTATAAGTATCAAAGTAGGATATAAACAACTCATATCATGACCTCCATAATAACTCGATATAAATGAATGTTTCTAATTCAATAATCCACAACTCACTAAAATCCTATAGGTGTCTCAACTAGTAATTAACAACCAGATAACTCTTATGTGATATTTTGTGAAGTTTTAAAGTCTCTTTAAATTGAGGTTACAATTACACTCTTTCCAAAAAAAGAAATTTATTTTAGATTTTTTGTTATAACATATTCATAATGCACATCTCGGAAGGAATTAATGACCTTCCAAAATAGGATACTGCAAATGGATTTAAGATTCTCTCTTATTTAAATTCAAATTACATATATAATTTAGAGGATGCTAATATGGTAAAGTTGGAATGCATTTCCCCTCCAAAGAATCTTCTATATATGTATGGGAGGAAGAAGAGAAGGAAGAATAAGACTAGAGAGACATAGACAAATACACAAGCTACACACGGATGCATCATTATTGTTATACTCATGTGCTGAATGGATATTAGTAACAATACCATGGGTATAAGTATTCTAATTATCGGATTGAACCATATTAAAAATTATTTGTCTTGTCTATTCTTTTGCTTATATTTATTTATTTTCTCAAACACTATACGAGAACAATCCAAATATTTTTATATTCTAATTGATACTATCATAATCTATCTTGCATAAAAATCAAAATTATACACATCACTTGATGATAAGAAGTGTAGAAACATTTTTGCGAAAAAGCTATGAGGAATTTAGGAGCAAGTAGAAGAAAAGATTAAAGCACGCATGATTTATTGATCAACCATGAGCAAAATACATAAGAATTTATAGCGTGCTAGTTCAAATTTGGTCTGAAATGCATTAAATGATCAATATTATTAAGTTAAGCATAATCTTAAAAAAAATAAAAATAAAAATTTAAAGAATTGAAAAAACATGAAAGAGTCATATTTTATAAAAAGGCCATGACCTTTTACGATAATGCAATAAACTAAAAGAACATACAATATACAGCTATGAACTTTATTTGCTTTTATTTTCTTCTAAATTTTCCCAAGGAACAAACAAAGTTGACAAAATAAAAGAACCATTAAAATATAATGAACAAAGATACCCCTTTGGCTAAAAGAGATTATGGATCCAAGCTGACCATAATTAAAATTATAAAATAGAATTTTTTTAAATAATATCAACTTTTGTTTGGTGAAAAACAAAGACTATGTTGAGAAAATTTGTGTTTTCCTTTTGTTTGTTCAAAAGTTGTCATATATCGAATGGCAATATTAGGGTCAAGCCTAGTGTTTAGAAGGAATAGAAAATGTAAAATGTGAACAACTTGACTAAGAAGAAGAAGAAGGGTGGTTGAGAACAGTGACGAAACCAAAATTTTTGTTAAGGGCAAGCTTTCACAGCTTTGTTGTTATTCACTAGTCAACACATGTCTTATTTTGGAGTAACACTCAATCAAATATTAAAATCAACTATTAAATTTTATATCATACATGATGATTTTCTAATTGCAATCAAAACACCACCAAACCCATATGGTAAGTACAAATTTATATATAAATCAGCACATGAACTCATATAAGGAGAAACAAAAGATATAAACTTCATTTTCATCAAAGTTGATAATTTGTTGTCAACAAAGCATCACATAGCCAATTTCACTAAGCTGAAGCAAAGTCTTAGACGCAATGTTGAAACAACATAAAGTCAGGAATACAAACATTATAACTTCGAGACATACTCGCCTATAACACAATTTCATCAGGCGGAGTTTTCTTTGACATGTTGATATAATTAGATATCATAGTTATCCATATAAAAAAATATTCAGCATATTCTTAGGCATATTATTCCTTAGTTAAGCGTAGTTAAAAAGCTTAACAGGTCTAAATCTATAATTCTAATCGTACTTCATACATAAAACATAAAAGCTAAAATATCAAAACATATAGACGTACATCATCCAGTGAAAATGTTTAGATTTTCTTTTCACATAATTTTTTATTTTTAATTGAAGTGTTTAAATTAATTACATTGGTTCATGTTATTATCACATTATTGCTTATAGAATTAAACTCATTTATTGTAGGATACAACCTGTTAAAAGACCCTAAAGGTTTGATCTAATGGTAAAGACAGAAATTATCTAATATGGTAATCTAAGTAGGGATTTTTAAATCATAAAAAAAAAAAAAAAAAAAACCTTATGAAAAATATAAGAAACATTGATTGTACATAAAAATTGTAGTTTTGAAATTTCACAAATACATCTAGTTTTAGTAATTAGTACTAACAAATATTAATGTTAGTTTTAAGCATTGAATTAAAGACAATTTTTTAAAATGAAGAAATGAGTTACACATAAGCATTTCATCAAGCATTTTATTTGCACCCAATAGACATACAGACATTAGAAATTCTTGAAGGCTTCATTGTTCTTAGTCTTCATCTACTTAAATTACAAACTGGATAACCAAAATAATAAAAATAATAATAATTTAGATACCTTAACCTAAAACTTGAAGAATTTCCTCCAAATTCACTGATTGTATGTTACAGCCTGAAAGAGAGAAAAACACAATTTGTTATTGAAGTAGATAAATGGACATGAATTGGACTGAAATAAGGCTGGGCCTACAGAAAGTTGTTTAAAAAAATAAAACAGTTTTAAGGGTAGACCCAAGCCTACCCTCAAAGGGCCCAGTTCCACCCCAGGCTGGGAGTGGTCAATTGACAGGTTGGGGAAGGAGGAGCTCTGGACAAATTTAGAGTTAGTAGATTCGAGTTTTAAATCAAATGGGTTGTTTGGGTGACAGTTGAACACTATTTTAGACTTGGTGTAGACTGTTGTCTTGCACCAGTTTTGTTATTCCTCTTAAGATGAACAAAAAAATTGTCTGGAGTTGGGAACATTGGGTACCCAACTTACTGATTTCAATTCCTTCCTAGAACCTAATGCAATAGGATCAGTTCTGATTCTAAATTTTGTGAGACCAAAATTATATGGATAGGTTCAGATTTCAACTCTCTATGCAATCCAAACAAACCTAAAAGTCGAATCCACAATATAATATAGGGGGCTCAGTTAGATCCTTGACCATAAACCCATTTTATTGTCTCTACCTTCTTTCTTTGTTCTCATCGATTCTCATGTCTTCCAACTAAGTCCACCCACATTTCCTGGTTGTTTCTAGTTTATGAATCCTTCACTTTATATGCCTCATTTTTCAAACTCCATGTTCATAACAATTCCTAAACAAAATCAAACTACTTTATCCCAATTCTTATCAGACATAGAGCTAACAAATGATTCCAATTTGTGTATGCTTTTGTAACCGGACCAGCAATCTTAAACTCAAGTTTTCATTGAATAAGAAGAATGAGACCAATTGTAACTGTAAAAATGAGACAATGAAGATAAATAGGGAAGAGAACAAGTTGAAGTTGCCACTGAAAGAAGAATGATGGGACAATAAGAGAAGATTGAGATTTGTGTTAAGACTAAAGGGAATTGTTTGAGATTTTAAGGTTTATTAAATCTTTTAGATTGTGTGATGGTTATAATTGTTAATTCAGTGTCAAGTAAAGGCCCAATTATGCTAGATCTAGGTTCCATTGGAGCAAATCCGCGAGAAAGCTATTGGAAAATATTGTCCAAAAGGAGTGGGATGGGGAGGAGCAATTGGAGAAGTCTAAATGAGGGTGTGGTTGCTTCGCTTTCTGGTTTACTTAAGTGATGCTTTTTCTGTGTGTGTGTAGGAGAGTACTTTGCAGCCATTTGAAACACAGGGAAAGCAATGTTTATAGGCTGGATGTTTTTTCCAAAAATTATGGGTGAACAAGTAGTGCCCAAAATCAGAAATAGAACCAATTGGATAGGTTTCAGATAGAAACATGTCCTCACATGCTCTGTTTCCAATTCGTAAATCATGGGAATTAGCCAATTCTGATTTCGATTTTGATTCTTGCCTTTGTAACAGAATACCTAAGCCCCTCTCACCTCTAATTCCATTTGTTTTGATATCAAACTAGTTTGAGCTTGGGGCTTAAATAAGGGAAAACCTAAATTTAATAATAATAATATATTTCAACAAATTTTTTAAAGTTTAAGCGTAACTAACCACATTTTTAATTTTATCCATTTTAATAATCTTTATACCAATTTTGCCTTTAATTATAAAAATTACATTTTTAATATTTATGATTACATCAAAAAAATTCAAACAAAACAACCACTTTTTGGTCACAAAATCCGATTTCACAACTTTTCAAAGTTTTAGGCGTTCGTGCAATTATACGAATCAACAATATAATCCTACAAACCTCAAGATTCAATGTTTTTTAGGGATGAGAAAGGATAAAAAGATAACCAAAACAATCCTTATGAAACTCTCTACATTGTAGTGTCAATTTGGTGTTGGAAAAATATAATTCGATGGTCAAAATGCATAAGTGAACAAACCTCAAAATTTAACATTTTTAGCATCAAAAATGAACAAAAAGATACCCAAACATTCATTATAAAATTCTCTACATTTTAATATTGAATTCATGTTAAAGAAATGTATTTTGGTAGCTGAAAAACTGGTACATGTTGTTTTATAACTAGTTCACATAATCGCACGAACCCTAAAATTTGTTTTTCTTTTTTATGTCCAAAAAAGAAAAAAAAGATAATTAAAACATTCATTATGAAATTATCTCCATTTTGTGCATATTTTGTGCTAAAATAATATAATTTGATGGCTAGAAAACTGAATTGTGTGATTTTACAATCTGTTCATATAATAACATAAATCCTGAAATTTGACATTTTTCACTACTAAAAATGGACAAAAAGATAACTAAAATATTTGTTATTAAAGTGTCTACAATTTGGTGTTCAATTTGTGTCAAAAAACATAGTTTGGTGGCTGAAAAACCGGTTTATATTATTTCACAACTGGTTCATGTAACCACATGAACCCCAAATTTTGTTGTTTTTCAACGTCAAAAATGAACAAAAAGGTAATCAAAACATTTGTTATGAAATTATCTACATTTTAGTGTCCATTTAGTGCAATAAAATTGTAGTTTGATGGTTGGAAAATCGGTTGGTGTGGTTCCATAATTGATCACGTAAACCACATGAACCCTAAGATTTGACATTTTTCAGCATAAAAAATTGTACAAAAGATAAACAAAATGTTCATTATCAAGTTCACTACATTTTTATATCCATTTTGTACTAAAAAAAATATATAGTTTGGTGACCAAAAAACTTATTTGTGTTGTTTCACAACTGGTTTGCACAACTGCATGAACCCCAAAATTTTTCTTTTTCTGGCATATTGATCAATAATGGGCAAGTTTGTAATGCTTCCAAGATTGATTCTAATCTCTCACAATTCCACCCCTAAAATTCCGGCCCCAGAGAAGCATAAAAGTCCTCAAATTCATGCAATTTTTCACCCAAATCCAACACTAATTCATCACCAAGAATGGTAGGGAAATGAAGATCATTCAACACTAACAAACATAAATTAAAATATTGCAAGAAAACAAACCTCAAGCATAAAAGAATCTTTCACCAACTTGAGGGTAAACCAAGGATAAAAGAAATTCCACCATCAAGGTTCTTTTACCACCAAATTCCTTCTTGCAAATGAAAATTTGGATAAAGGAAAACAATTATTCACATGAGCCACCAAAGCTTCATAGAATTCAAGAAAGCAAAAGTTTTTCTAAATTTTCATTTCATCAAAAAGCTTTTTTACAATAAAGTTGAGTTGCCTTTTTATAAGCAAGTATAAACCATCGTTAATCGTTAAAGATTAACTCAAGTTACCTAAACTAGGTTACAAGTGCTTGAATGAAATAAAAATAAAAAAGACAAAATTCAAAACTAATTAAAGTCACCTAAAAACTAATTACAAAACTCAATTAAATATAAACATAATTAAAATTTCATAATCTTGTATGCATGTTTTTCCCTTGATTAATTGTCTTTAGATTTAAATTTTTGACTTGAGTGTTCGATCTGAATTGATTATTTAAATTCGATCTGAAGAGTCATTGGTCTTCGAATTCGTGATGAACATCATTAGAAATCCAAGAATATCAAGACTAGAGCATTGGGGAAATCTTGGAGACAAAAGCATGCAAAACTGGCTTGAAAAAGACTAAACCTAGAATTTGCGGCAGAATGCACGCGCTGCAGCATTATGTCGCTGCATAAGCATGCTATGAGCAGGAGCGCGTGCACTGTGCACAAGTGCGCGCAACGCACGCAGGCCTGCACGCTTGCTTGCGTTGCAAGTCAACGCACTGCAGCGCGCAGTGCTGCTACTTGTGCGCACAGCACAGGTCTTCTTGCAGCCTTTCTTTCTTTGCTTGCTTTTGGCTCGATTTTCATCCGATTCAACTTTTGTTTTTTTTTTTTCCATTAGCTTCATATGGAGTTACTTGATAAATAATGAGGCTTTGGACTACTAGAAATAACGTTGGTGATACTTGAGATTTATTCGAATACATGACTCAAACTTATACTTGTTCCTTTTATGTGTCTCAAATTTTTCGAATTTAGAAAGTTTATATCGAGTCAATCATTACAAAAGCATGATTGGACTTCTTTGGATGTCTTAAACTAGATGAGTGCTACTTGGATATAGATCACATATGAATAAAAAGGTAACGAAAATGTTTTTTTATGAAATTCTATATATTTTGGTGTCTATTTCATGCCGAAAAAATGTAGTTTGGTGACTAAAAAATTAATTTGTGCAATTTCACAACTAGTTCTCATAAATTGCATGAACCAATTTTTTGGCCATCAAACTACGTTTTTTGGCATGATATGAATACCAAAATGTAGAGAATTTCATAATAAATGTTTTAATTACCTTTTTGTCTATTTTTTTATGCCAAAAACAATAAATTTAGGGTTTGTATGGTTAAACAAACTAGTTGTGAAATTATACGAACCAATTTTTCGACCACCAAACTATGTCTTTTTTGCACGAAATAAACATCTAAATTTATAGAATTTCATAACAAATATTTTGATTACTTTTTTTTTATTTTTATGTTGAAAAAGGGCAAATTTTGGGGTTCATGACATGAACCTTCTAAAAAACCATACAAAGTGGTTTTCTAACCACCATATCATGTTTTTGGGGATGTAAAATAGACATCAAAATGTAAAGAATTTTATAGCAAACATTTTATTATTATTAAATTTAGGTTATTTGTTATTTATTTTCACCTAGAACAATTCATGTTTAAGCCAAAGCCCAAACAAAATTTCGAGCAGGACTAACCTAAAATTTGTTCGGTCTAACCACTTTTTTTTTTTAATTAAACGTATGGGTTTTGAAATTACCTAGTTTAAAGACTCAACGAAAAGCACCCAATCTAGTGTTAAGTCCCCTTTCCAACACAGACACATCAACTGCATTGAATGAGGCGCATTAAGGATTATAGTCATAGTTAGGAAGGTCTAATGCACTATCACTGTCCGGGTAGTCTTCATCATGGCACAAATACGTAAAATAATCTCATACTTTTGGTGTTCTAAATGTAGACACATAATCATTTAGTTATATATTTAGACTTATAAAAATCTTAAAGATCCACATAAGATTTAACATATAAATAAAAAAGTAATAAAAATCTTACTAACTATTTTTGATAAAATAAATAGATATCTTCATTTACACATCGTTGTATTTGATTTTTTACAAATGAAATTAATAACTAAAATCAATCTTATAAATAAAACAAAGATTTATATAAACAGTTATTTATCTTAATTGGTTTCTTGTTCTACAAATATTTCACTTAGAAAATAGTGCAAAAAAAATAAAATAAAATGCTCTTATTGATGGTAAAAGCTATTCCTCATATCGCCTCTTAACTCTTGGGAGAGTAAAGTATACCAAGCTGTATCAGAATATACAGCTCTAGAACTTGATGGCCTAATTAAGCGCTGTTGTTGTCGGCCAATGGCTGCCATTGTCTTCCTTATTCTCCTTTTCTTCACCCTTTTCATCACTGTTATTAAGCACAAAATAACTTGTGTTGCCTTCAGGTGAAACGATGCACATAAAGGGTCCCCTTGCGATGTCATTGAAGTCTAGGAGAGGCTCCAAAGTCTTGACCACACTGCTCATTGTGGGCCGAGCCTTGGGCTCACGCCTCAGACACTTATAAGCCAATTTGGCAGCCCTTTTGACTCCCTCTATTGAGTACTGGTCTTGAAGTCTTGTATCCAAAATTTGCTCTAGTTTTGTGAAGTCCTTTAGCATTGGCCTAGCCCAGTTCACCAGATACCGCTCTGTTCTTGGCCGGTTTCTGTCAACAGTTCGCTTACCAGTTAGCAGCTCCAAAAGCACCACTCCAAAACTATAAACATCGCACATAACTGTCAGGCGACCTGTATAATTTCATTACTGTTAATAAATTTATGTATGGCATGACAACTTCTTGTGTATCCTTCCTTAAAACATGCGATACTACATACATGTGCTCGATAGTTAATAAATAATAGTCAAATCTTTGAACATTCAGATGAGTTCGAGGATGACGATTTAGCTTATAATTGACCATGCTTATAGATATTTTACCTGTTTGTACGTATTCAGGAGCTGCATAGCCTTCAGTGCCCATGACACGGGTTGAAATATGTGTATCATCTCCCTCTGGACCATCTTTTGCTAGTCCGAAATCAGAGAGCTTGGCAACATAATCCTGAAAAAAATAAAAACAGTTGAAATTAAAAATGTTCGTAGAATAAGATAATGTCATCAGGGCCAGAAATTCAGAGAAGAAGAGACTACCTTGTCCAGTAAAATGTTTGAAGATTTCAAATCCCTGCATATTACGGGTTTCGCTTCTTCATGAAGAAAAGCTAGACACTTAGCGGTTCCTATCGCGATTTTAATTCTTGTTAACCATGGCAACGGTGCATAATAATCTGCATTATCCCAGAAAGGATAAATGTATATTAGTATTTTAGAGCTGATATTGTTCAAGATAAGATATCGAAGGAAGGCTAAGTACTTTCAAATAGTTTGCTTTCCAAGTTTCCAAGAGGCATGTATTCATAAACCAGAAGCCTGTGCTCATCTTCACAGCAGCATCCGATCAACTTCAAAAGATGGGGATGCTTCAATTGTCCCAGGAAGATTACTTCAGCCTGTAAAAATATAAATCAAAGCGAAATTCAATCGAGTGTTATGCACCTAATCAGAAAATCTATATAAAGAGACGTATAAATCAAAGCGAAATTCAAAAACTTGATGCGTTAAAGTTACCATTCTTCATGACCTTGGCCTTGAGAAACTTACCAGCCATTCTTCATGACCTTGAGAACCATTCAAATCCAAGACCTTAA
>JAJEJH010001081.1:0-47769 GCA_026122585.1 Anacardium occidentale | reverse complement strand
AGAGCATGATCGTAGAAGTCATATTATACAACAAATGAATGTAAAAATAATCTGAAACTCCAGTTACATGCAAGATATTAATAAAGTAATATTGTTTCTCTTGACACGTCTAAAATTTAGCTAAGCATGCTCTATAACTGGGACATAGGCTGAAGCATACTTAGAGCCCCCACACTATAGAAGGTAAGGGTAAAAAAGAACTAAATTAGCAGAGTGGATCTCAGTATTTACAAAAACTGATGTCCTGGCAACAGTATTTAACTGGCACTTGGTTTATATAAGGTAAAAGGGTACAACTTCATCTTCGGCCCACCATAGTCCTCAGTTTATCAGATGCTAAAAACAAGTTTATAAATATGGTTTTTTCTCACCATATATTAATAAAAACTGAAGTAAATGCTACTTCCCCATTTCAGGTTATAGCATTCCATAATTCAACTTAACCAAAAGAGACATCAATCTCAAACTGACAAATGTTGCACAAAGTTACAACACAAACTCTTGTGCAACTATTATTTGCTAGGCAAGTCACAGCTTCAAAAAGCTAGGGCAAAGTAGAGAATAACTATGATTGAGGGCAAGTAACAACTCAGCTAACACAAAAGCACACACAACAGAATCCTACAATTCAAATTGATATATGGTTGAACTTTCTTTACCAAAAAAAAAAAATTTATTTTGAATGCTCAACTATGTTTTCTACTATATAAAAGATCACTCTCCATTGAGAAAGAAATAAATTGGTTTCAATAGAAATACACTAGCATCTGAAATACAATTCCAAGGTAAAATACCACGAATTTTACTTCTTATGCTTGGTCTAACAAAACTATAATGGATGGAATCAGAAATTTTAAATCATTTATATTAAAGACTGGGAGTAAAACTTGATATTACATAATTTAAGCATTTTCATATACTACATAATTCTAGACCCTAAGGAAAAGTTAAAGGTTATAGATATGTTGGTACAGGTCAAACAGCAGGGCATCATGTTATTCTGCCCAATACAAAGATGTATAGATATAACTTTATTAAACTAATACAACTGAACCAAAAAAATAAAAAAGGAAAGCAATATTAAGATGAAGAATTTGATGACTTTGAATACCATCCAGGAAAATTATAGTGCAAAAATTGGTACAGAAAGAAAAGAAAATAGAACCAGAAGACCAAAATCTTACATTACAAAAAAAGAAGACTGAGGAAAGAGAATACATTTAAAACTAGAAGTCCCCAAAACAAGGTCCAATAAACTTAGTCAGCAGTTACAGCAGTAATCAGGAAGGAGTACTTAAAAAGGTAGTAGCACTTACATTAAACAGCAACGAAATATTGCAAATATTTCTTAAGAGAGAGTGGGCATGATCAAAAATAGAACTTTCATGTACCACAGGAAGCAATCCATTCTTCTTATAAATCTAGCAAGCAAGATTGAAATCTACCAAACTAGCATACTTAGGTCAAGATTAACTCTAGTTTCCTCTTCAACATATCTTGCTTCATGAGACAAATACCATTCAAACTTTTTATTCAGGCCAAGCAGCGTTGACCTTAGACCAGCTAAATTTTACTAATAACTTATAGAGGAATTATTTTTAAAAATTTTAGAATCTAGTTTTTTAAACTTCAGTAAGTGCATTTCTGACATTTCACCAAGAATGAATGGAAACATGAGACAAGAAACATTGAGAAGTAGATCTACCTGCACCAGAATAAAAGGTAAAGCCACACCCCCGCTTGGAGCATCTCCAGAACCGTATAACTGCTCATTTCGTTGTATAAGGTTTTGGAGTCCTACATACTTGATGAAGGGTGAAGATAAGTCAAACCGCAGAACCCAAAAATAAATAGAGGTAAGTTAAAACATAAGTTCTCAAAGCAAAAGCATTCAATGAACACACTCATGCCATGATTAAAAAGTAGTAACAAATAGAGGAACTAAATCACAACTCTTACTTGCTCCTCTAGTTCCTGGAGATAAGCAGTTTTCTTTTCAATTCTATTTCTTAGTCCAAGACGCTCAGCCTGCATTTAATACATGTTGGGAATTGGATAAGCTCATATCTTATTCAGAGTAGACCACTCAGCATTTTATTAAATGCACAAGACTTACAAAAACAACTATATTTCACCTTTAATTCTTCAATATCATTCAGGCTAGTACGTGGGAGACCCTTCCACTGTATTTCCTTTTTATCCTTAGATATGATATCCATGGCCATGAGTACATTTAAAGCATCATATACCCTTCGTCGAATGTTTTTTTCGTCATATTGTTGCTGTTAACAAGATACATTACAACATAAAAAAAACTGACATGGTTTAGGCCAATATAAGCAATCAAATGAAATTAAATATCTCAGCTTGGTCAAAGAATGTAAACCTGATCTGGAGAAGCTAAACTATTACTAGGATCAGCAAATTCAGCTACAAGTTCATCTGCAACCTGAAAGTACTTTCAACTCTCAGACACAGGCATATACTTAAAAATAATTGGTCTCAAGTAATTAAAGAACAAGGAAGGTAGGGAGCCTAGAAACAATGGAACTCAGGAATACCAATTCTGATGCACACAAAATACCTTCTATACAAAATAGTGAAAGTTTAGTCTCTTCAACAAGAAAATCAAAAAGTTTCATCCGTTCAATAGGAAAATTGAAAAGTTCAATCATTTCAATAGGAAAAAACAAAATTTAGTTCCTTCACTAGAAAAAAATTATAGTTTAGTACCTCTATGTACTATTATCTCTTTTCAAAATCATAACTACTGACATTGACTTCACAAAGATTACTCCTATGTTATCAAGAAACTTGCATCTGTGACATAAATTGACACTTATTTTGTACAATAATAAGACTGTTGTAAATCAGAACACAGAACAAATGAAAACAATATAAACGAAAACCATGTTCCACAATAAAAACAATTCAAATACGGAGGAGGCCCTTGGAAGCACCAAAACTCATCCATTGGACTAAGTACTTCAGATTTTCATCATATTTTCATACAATAACAATAATATAGAGGAAAAGTACTAATAAATGAATCAATATCAAGAAACCACCTGACCTCATTGTATGTGGTTCTTCCCTTGCTTTCCACTTTCTCGCACACTGGAAACAACCAAAGGGAGTTCACAAAATTAGCAAGAAAAGTTATCACTACTCATTCCTCAACAACAAACAACATCTTCGGAAAAAAAAAAGCACAAAACCACTATTTCTACATGAAATACTCAACAAATAAGCTTCTCATAAACTAGCACAATTTGAAGCATCTTTTATCTTTTGTCTTCTAGACTGCAACGCCTAGCTTGTTAGGATTAAAATATTATTGTGTATATAAGAATGCAGGGAAAAAAAAAAAAAAAGAGAGGAACAAACAGATTGGGTCAATCAAGCACCTTTCATACTAAATTGGCGAAGCCCTCTACCACTCTTATCTCCTCCAACTGCCCGTTGTCCTCGCTTTTTCTTCTTGCTACTATTTATAAACCAAAAATCAGCAAGAATACAGAGGAAATAGCTTCCAAAGGAAAAATGCATGCATACCTGAGTGCTATGACAATGGTTCAGTAATTCAGAGGATTATAGTTAAGTTTATTTAAATAATCAAAGATATTGCCAGGACTTTGAAAGTGAACTGTAAAAATTTACAACCACTTTATCAACTTGCGCAAGCAAACTTACTTTAAACCAGACTACAACGAAGATTTTGATAAATGGAAAGTTTTATTCAGAAAATACTTAACAACTTACCTCACGAATTAGCAATTCAATCATAATAAACATCATATAAAGATAAAGCATCAAACTCGAACTACAGCAAACAATTAATCTATCATCAATGAAAAAATTACGCAACCCACAATTTCCAAAACAACTCTCAAACATAAAACTTCAATCAAACACACAAATAAATTCTCCAGTCAAACAACTAAAACCCCAAACTCTAACCTCAACGAGAAAAATTACTCAATTACTCACCCAACAGCGCCTTGAGAGCCAGCATCATCCCCATGAATGTCAAGATGATTCAGCCTCAAAAAAGTATTGTCACTAGCCGGCGTGGCCATGCTCTGCGACGGCGACCCCACGCTGCCGCTGGTAGACACCGATTGGCCGGAGACAGTGGTGCCCCACGACCGCGTAGCCCCACCTCCACCTCTAGAGGCGGCGGTTGTGGGTGGGTTTTGATCCCCATCGTCTGGGTGAGTAGTATTCCCAGTGAGCATAAATACACAAGAAGAAAAATTCAACACAAATAACTAATTAATTAATTAAAGCAAAATGTGGGGATGGTGGGTTATGAACATAGCTGAGTTTTTGTCTGTGTATGAGAGTGTTAAGGGTTTTGTGAGCGTTGATCTGATTGGAGCGAAAGAGAGGCGATGGAATTGGAGGGTTCAAGCACGAGAAAAAGAGGGAAAATAAAGGTCTCGCCTCGAGTTGGTTTTGCCGTTTAGTATTTAGTGGGAAAATCTAAATATTATTAATATATAATTAGTTTTTATTAGATGTAATTATAGTTAATTTTAGAAAATACATACAGACAATATATTTATATTTAAATTCTGATTATTGAAACAAGAAGGGTTTTATATATTTATAAAAAAAAAAAAAAAACAGGGATTTAATGTTTCTGAATTTCTTCGTTAAATTGAAATCTGAGAAAATAAAAGAATATTACTAGCAATTAATTGATCAGAAAGGTAATCTGATTACCATGTTAATCTCTCAATTTACATTGTAAAATGCCCTTTTCAATTTGAGAATAATGAATTCCTCATCATTTTAGACTTTATTAAGTAAAGTTATTCATATAAATTCTCCAGAACGCTTGAGTAGCTGCAAAATTAGATTGGCAAAAGGAGATTCCATTCATTTTCCGAGAAAGCTTCAGCTTCACAAAAGTTACGGGGGGGGGTGGGGTGGGGGAAGAAAGAAAAGTGCTTCTGATCTTGCAAATACTGTTTACAATGTGAGGCACTGAGCAGTTGTGTCTAAGATCATATTGAGCAACATCAATGTAGCAATTGTGGAGTGGAGGTCAATTTAATCTAAAGATTACATTGTTATGTTGGCAGGATTTAGATATATGTTATAAAATACTGAATTAAATATATACTTTATATGAATACTAGATTTTTCATGTTTTTCTAAATTTGTGGATTTTCTTAGATTTACTCGTATTGTAGTTACTGATCTTCTTCTCCTAAATCTTTCTGAATGATGACTTTTAATCGAAAAAGATATTATGTTAAGGTTTCACAAATTAAATAGTAAATTATTAGACACCATCAAAGGTTTTAACAAATCTTAAAATATATACTGAAATTATCTGTCAAATTATAATTTATAAAGTATAGTGGGTTTATGTTTATTAATTACAATATACTCATTTGTAAATTGTCATTAAACTATTTAATTATCAATTTTTTTATATTGGTTGACGAATTTCGCTAAAAATCACCAAAAATGTCAAGTTTTGTTGTCGGAAATCCACTATTTTTTTTTTTTTAGTTTGTTTTTTGTTTACAAGTTTGCGCAGATTGCGTGTGAAGCCCACAACTTTCATAAGTGAAAGACAATTTCGTCATTTTGATTATACACATAGTCCATGTACTACGAATATTTGTCCACGTGTGGGAATGTAAAAAGTCATCAATTTTAAATTTCATGCATATCATGTGTTCTACACGTATCTAGGCATATGCAAAATTTGAAGTAATATTATAAATGCAAAAAAAAAAAAAAAAAAAAAAGGTGAGTAAATTTGTGTAGCATCCCAAGTTAGAAAAGTCCTTAGGGGTAGAGTTTTGGGGTTAGAAATAGAATTCAAGAATAGATTAGGAGTCTAAAAGAGTTCAGGGGTGAGTTTATAGTTTTTCGGAGCTGTGTGACCTTCATATAATACCTTTAGGGAGGTTTCAATCATGCGAAGCGCGGGAAATGAATTATATTCATCTTCCCTGGTGCACTCCCGTGCACCTTTCCCTGCACACCCGTGCAGGCTTGTAGAAAAGGAGAGAGACGAGAGATTAATGCATTTTCACCCATTTTCAGCCAAGTTTTCTTCTTCATTTTCAGCAGCTCCCAGCCCTAGGCGCGAGATCCAGCTTCCAGCGGCTCCCAATCCAGTTCGAGAGCAGAGAGAATAGCTTGAGTTGTGTTTCCAGCTTCCAATGGCGAGAGGTAAGTGTTCCTTACTCTCTCTTCGCGTTCCCAACTTGTTTGTTGATGCTTGGAAACGTTTGCCAGCGTTTCCAGTACCTTATGACATGTTGTGCATGTTTGTATGATGTCATGATGATGATATGATGCTTTGTTTGATGATTTTTCCATCCAAAATGCATGCATGCTTTATTGTGAGTGTGTTAGTGAGAGAATTGGTTGATTCCCATGGTGGAATGCGTGTGGATGGATGAATGTTGAAATTGAAATGATTTGTTAGCTTATTGAAGTGCCTTGAATGCTTGATTTCAGTTAATTTGATTTTGATTGAGATTTGGATGGGTTCCTGCGCGTTTCAGGTGAGTCATGTCTGAGCAGGACAAGACGCACGGCCGTGTGCCCGCTGAGCACGCCCGTGTGCCCTTGTTTCTGCAAGGACACGGTCGTGTGCACGAAGTGCACACGGGCTGGAATGCAAGGTGTAGCATCCTAGATCCGGAAACCCTTAGGGGTAGAGTTTTGGGGTTAGAAATCGAATTCAGAGAGAGATTGGGAGTCTGGTTAAGTTCAGGGGTGAGTTGGTAAGTTTTCGAAGCCATGTGGCTTCCGTTGGAATCCTTTCGAAAGGATTCGATTAGGCGAGCGAGCGGGAAATAAGTTATACTTATTTTCCCTGGTGCACGACCGTGCATCATTAGTGCACGCCCATGCATGGCCTAGTATTTAAGTGGAACCGTGAGTTAAGTTCATTTCTTTACTCACCCGTTTGCATTTCAGCCATATTCTCTCTTTCATTTCAGTGCCTCCCGTTCCTAGAGAGGAGACTCAGCAGCCATTAGCTCCCAATCCGATTAGAGAGCCAAGAGATTAGTGATTTCAAGCTTGATTTCAAAGCATGGAGAGAGGTAAGTGTTCTCTTACCTTTTCCTTGAGTTTCCCGGCATGTTTTGTGCTTCTTGATGCCATGGATGTGTTCCTTGCATGTGGATGATTGTTTGAGATAATTATATGGCCTTGCATGTTGATTTGGATGACAAATTTCCACCCTTGAAGCATGCATGTTTGTATGTATGGCCTTAGAAAGAGAAGAGAGATGATCCCATGGTAGGTTCCATGTTTGATGATGCATGTTGCATGTGAAGCTTGAATGGTGATGTTTGAAGTGTTGGGAATGTATATTTGGAGTGTGATTGCAATTGGATGTGTTTTGGTTGGCCGTTTTGTGCATTTTCCGAGCGGTGCTTTGTTGAAGAACCAGACGCACGACCGTGCGCCCGTATGGCACGGCCGTGAGCCTGTGTTTCTCCAGATGCACGCCCGTATGCACGACCCATGCACGGCCAGGAAATGTACATGCACGCCCGTGTGTCCGCATACGCACGCCCGTGCATAGGCAATTTCAGGGACAATGAATAGTAAATTCCCGAGAGTTACACGACCAGGCGCACGACCAGTGCACGGTCCCGTGCGTCAGGGTGCACGCCCGTGCACATTTCATGCACGCCCGTGCATCAGCAGAATTTCAGAAAAATGTTATTTGAATGGGAAATTGAGCATGCGAATTCAGAATAAATATTTAATGGCTTCAGATAAGCATCAAATAAGCATGTAATGAGTTAATAAGCTGCATATGCATGTCATGGCATTACATGTAGCTTCAGAGAGGATCAGGGGATCCGAATTCAGCAGTATTCAGAACCCGATGTACGGGTGAGAGTATAGGGTGAATACGAGGGGGCATCTGTGGGAATCAGCCTTCTGACACCAGTCAGAACGCTGAGCAGTGTTTTCAGATTCAGTTCCTGACACCAGTCAGATGATTCAGCAGCATTTCAGTTTCAGCTCTCTGACACCAGTCAGATCGTAGCAGTGCAGATATCAGATTCAGCTTTCTAGCCGGTAGCTAGAATGGTTAACCCACATGGCCAGGATGCCGAATCCCTGTATTACCCAGTCTGATCAGCACAGCAGGTACCCGAGGGTACAGAGAGAGGTATTCAGATGCATGCATCCAGTTTTCAGTTAGCATGACATGACATACACATCATGACATGCATCCATATGATAATAATGAATGAATGAGATACAGATAACAGTTTCCAGATTCCAGCAAGCGCATAGATGTATGATTAGGGCCGAGGCCAAGGTATGTGTTTGTTTATGTGATTGTTGTGCTTGCTTGGGTATTGAGGGAAGTAAGGAGCGCTTACTGGGTGATCTTTATCACTCATCCCCCCTCCTTCTTCCAGTTTTGCAGGTGTTCGTGCTGGGTTCGAGGAGCGGTTGGATCGAGGCTGACGGAGAAGGCATGCACACACACCTCGATCAGTGTATATCAGTTTTGGACCTGTGTGGTCATTGTTGTACATGTTTCGTATCCAGATGTACAGTATATGTATATGATGTAGGCCAGTGGGCCCTTGTACAGAACAGTTGTATATTTCAGATGTATATATATATATATATATGATGTATATTCAGATGAGCTTCCGCATGTATAGAAATGTAAAGCATTGTACAGTTTCAGTTATTCTGTTTTCGTAGGATTCCCGTCGCGGGTACCCATATTTTCAGATGATTAATAAAAGCTCCCCAAATATTGTTATTACTCAGCACAGTAGGGGTACTCGTGGCGGCGGGTCCTACACAAGGGACACGACCGTGTGTCCCTTCCTTGCATGAATGGCCAGATTTTTCCAGAGCCTTGCACGGCCAGACACACGACCAGCGTACGGTCCCATGTGTTTGGGCACACACCCGTGTGCCTGTGCCCAGCACGGCCGTGTGTGCGCATGCACGCCCGTGCGTTTTCCTTTGCACGCCTGTGCTTCAGCTTTATTTCCAGAAAATTACAGAAATTGAATTATAAAGATTTGGTAATCAATCCAAAGGCTAATAATCACCAAATAAACCAGTATTCAGATAAGAAATGATGCATATACATATCATAGCACAACATGTAGCCTGAAAAAGGATCGAGGGATCCGAATTCAGTAGTTTTCAGCTTTCTGAACCCAATGTATGGGTTATAGCTTTGGGTTAACTCGAGGGGCATCTGTGGGACTCAGCTTTCTGACACCAGTCAGATTGTTCAGCACTTTTCATTCAGCTTTCTAGCCTGTAGCTAGAATGTTCAGCCCACTTGGCCAGAATGTCGAATCCTTGTGTTCATCAGCCTGATCAGTATAGCAGGTACCTTTGGGGTACATATGATTCAGATGCATGCATTCATCACCAGTTACTTTCAGTTCAGCATGACACGACATGCATTAATGATATTCAGTAAACAGTAAGCAATAAGATAACCGGTAATCAGATTCAGCACCAGCAAGCGACTAGATGTATGAATAGGGCCGAGGCCAGGTATATGTGTATGCTTGTTGCTTACTTGGGTTGAGGGAAGTAAGGAATGCCTACTGGGTGATCTTTATTACTCATCCCTTTCCTTCTTCCTTTCTTTTCAGGTTTTGTTGCTGCTAGCAAGGAGCGGATGGACTGAGGTTCGCGAGAGAGGACCCACACACACTTATCACCATGTATATGTATTTTATTTTCAGTTTTGGACCTGTGAGGTCTTGTACTTGATGTATATGCTCCAGTTGTAAAGAACAGTTGTATAAATAGAAAAGTCATTATGGACTCATTGTATATTTGTATCAGTATAAGTTTCAGCTTCCGCTTGTGTAATCTATAGCAGTAGTTTATTTTCGTAGGATTCTCGTCGCGGGTTCCCGAATTTTCAGTTTAATAAATGAAAAGAATAATATTTCTCAACAACAGAGGTATTCGTGGCGACAGGTCCTACAATTTGTATTTTACTTTTTAATTTTGATTATTTAAAATAATTTCCATAAGTAAAATCAGTGATTTATTTATTGAAAAAGTTTAGAAAAAATAAAATAAAAGCAAAAAAAAGGAAAAATGCAATGCATACACAATTTTTATATAAGATTTGAGTATTTGAATAATGTATAATTTGAATATTAATTTATTATTAATTAAAAATCATTCATTTACATAATACATCATTTGGGTGTACAAAATAGGTATAAAATTGTGTATATAATAGTTTTATTAAAAAATAAATATAGAAGTAGTCATTAACAACAGCTACTCTCTAAGGGTTTGCAATTGATTTTTCTATATTAAAAAAAAAAAAAAAAAAAGAAGAGTAGTATTAAATTGGTTTATCGGCCAAAGCCTATAACGTGCCATAAATGTAGGCTCTAACATGAACCACCAGTTTGCGAGCTGTGCCTACCTTAGGCTGGGCATATTTTGCGGATTCTACCGCCCCTTGGCCACCTTTACCTTGGAGTGAGTTCCCCAATTATAGAGATCTTGTCACTACTCATATTCACAACTACAAATTTCAGCAACTGATGAATTTTTCATCTCTGCCTTCTCCGCTGTGAGGTAAAAAATGAACTACCTAGTACCTACAAGGCATATCGACCTCAACAGCACCGCTGGTCTTGTGGACCATCGAATCTCTTGGGAAAGTGACCAGAGAAAGCATCCTTTAAGAAGCGAGTGTCAAACGCAGCTTGAAGAATAACATGTGATTTAAGAAAAAAAAAAAAAAAAAACTCACTCTTTCACTACCCTATCTTTTTTATGCAGATATATGCAGCATGCTTGTTAAGCGTGCTTGAGGTTCTCAATATTGCTAACTTTTTAAATTGCTAACCGCTGAAGCACAAAAGAACAAAGTCAGAACAATAGGTAGCAAGCCACAATGAAGATCAACGCAAACATTGATTTAATGCACTAATAAGTGTACAAGTACATTAGTTGGAGGAAAATAAATAACCATAAATTAACAAGGGCATTGACATCAGAAGTTCATAATGATCTCCAAAAAAAAAAAAAAATTCCAAACTTTATCATTCTAGTTCATCAAGTTTAATCTCATATTGTTCACCAGAAGAAAGGATTTTTACACTAACCATACCCTTTTTCCATTCTGTATTCCCCACCAAAATCAGCCTTTGAGCATTTATCCGTGCTGCCCGTTTGAACACCCTAAAAGAAATCAGTAGAAAACATATCAAAATAAAATATTTAGAACATTGACCATCATACCTACAGATGGCTAGAATCTAGAAAGATGGAACTGGTACCATTTAAGAGGTTTGCTCT
Organism: Anacardium occidentale; assembly: GCA_026122585.1. Taxonomy (NCBI): domain Eukaryota; kingdom Viridiplantae; phylum Streptophyta; class Magnoliopsida; order Sapindales; family Anacardiaceae; genus Anacardium; species Anacardium occidentale. The sequence goes on along the minus strand of JAJEJH010001081.1, from coordinate 36,450 downwards.
CCAAGACTAAATCAACACTTTGACCTTTTCCTCTGAGTATTGTTGCAACTGTAGCAGCTGCTCCTTGAAGATTATAATCCAAAGCACAGACGATATTTTCTACCTGGAGGTCGAGTTCCGGTAGGAGGCCCTTCTCCTTAAGCAACTATAATCCATCACCCCACAAAAATTGTAAGTATTATATAAATACAAACACAAAATATATGCACTTTCCAGAGAACCAAATTCTCATATCACATTAGAGTTAATAGCGTTTAAGGGAATAATTACTCTCATCCAAACAAATTGTAAATGTATACTGTACATCATTGTTTTAAAAATAACTCGAAAAAGAAAAAAAAAAATAGCAACATAAAGAAAACTTCAACATACTTCTACAATCACTGCATCACCAAATCCAAAGCCACAAGCTGGAATGTCATCACCACCAAAAGTCAAGAATAGCCGATCATAACGCCCACCTCCACAAATAGCTCTCAACTTGCCATCCCTATCAAAACACTGAGACAAGGATTTTAAATCATTTGATAGGTTAAGGTGGCAATCCTAGTTTTATTTCTATAAACAAGAGTATTTGCAGGTGCAAATAAAAAAATACCCAAATTGTTTAGGCAAAACTATAGTGTCCCATTTGGCTGATGTTTAGCCAATTTTCACATGAAATCATGTAATACTTTTTTATACTTTTTAAGACTTTTAAAGTTCTAATCTTAGTACCAAGTATATGGTCAATTTGACTGGATTCAGACTTTTGATAAAGAAATATGCTGTTTCAAAGAAAAATTATCTAAGTGTGCACATTTAGGTTAATAAAGAAAAATACAGATTGATAATCTAACCTCAAATACAATACCCGTGTAGTAGGCAAGGCCTCGTACAACAGATGCATCAAACTGAATCCAATCAGAATAACCAAAATTTTCCACAAGCGAAAATAGTAGTTTCAGATCAGCAACAGCTTCCCCTGCACCTCCAAGTATCTCTGCAATCACATAGATATGGCAAACAAAACCAGGATAAGCATTATTATCATAGTATATCTGTCTGAAGTTACTCAAGCATCTAAGTACCCATAGAAGATTGCTATGACCTCAAGAAAAGTTTAGACATAACTAAAAAATTCTTTAGAGGACATCTGATAGTGATGCTCATTCTGCAATCAGTAGTAAGCATTATAGACTGTACAGTATGGCTAACATCTTCTAACAACTTCCAGTACTTGAAAGATGAACAGAACAATGAAATCTTTTATGTATTTAAGTAAGCCATCTGCAGTATAAAAAGAGAATCCAGTCATACAAGATATATGTTCCATGAGTAACATTTCAAGAAGAAGTAATCATTGCTAACACTTGGAGAAAATACTAAATTACCATACTGGTAGTAAGGTAATGACATGCTTTAATCCAAATAATAATATAACAATATATAAACATAAATAACAAATAATACTAGCAATATGTAAACTACCACAGACAAAATCAGACCAATCTTGCATCTCCATTAGAAATATGCCAATAGCTTCGGGCCAACACAGAACATGGAAGAGCAATGGCAATGGCTGACTACCATGCAAACAGAATGTCTGCTGGTCAACAATGGAGAAATTTTATTCTTAAAATTAACTCCAAATGTTTGGTGTAACACATAATTAGATTCACTTTTTACTTGAATCTTGTCGTTTTAGAAAGAAAAGTACAGATTCCAGATTATTTGGTTAAAAAAACAATAACATATGACTTTTCAATATGTTGTTGAAACCAACCTTCCAACTCCGTCAAGGACTTTATGGAGAGGACCTTTAATAGATCCTCAATAGCTTTTTCTGATATCCCAACAGACCTCAGATCATTCTTAATCACATCAAGCGGTAGCTTCTCTATCTGTTTCCCAAATAAAACCAACACCACTCATTTTAAAATAATAATACCAAATCAGAACATGACACATTTACAAAACACATGTATAAGCAGCCACATTGATTTGCAATCAAACTAATGTGCCCATCAAGTAATATAATTTTTTATAAGTCATAACAGTATAGACTCCATGAGGAAAACAAAAATCTAAATGCCTCACATCTTGAAATACGTAACATATCCTTGAACAACTAACCTTGTCTATTATGATGCAAACCTTGCCAAACAAGTTTTCAGGTACAGAATAGCACCTCAAAACTTCTTGCAAAACCTACGAAGATAAAGAGAACACAACAAAATAAAAACATATGGAATAGCAAGTTGCAAACTATAAAAAAATTTGTCATTGCATGGAAATAATACTTCTATTTAGAAGCTCTTTCATGGAGACTTTTATTGCTCATAACAAATGTTCAAACAATAATCAGATAATAGCGTAGTGAAATTGCAACTCCCAGAGGTACATACCAAGGTCAATTCTGTCATTTCAGTTTATTTGAGATTATTGGGTATGTTTTGGAAATTGGCTAAGTGTTTTGAAGTGAATTTTAGGTTGATGAACGACTTTACATGAAAGGTGTACACCCATTCAGGTGACATCACATAGGATAAGTTGATAACGTGTCACATAAGAAATTTTAAAAGGACAAACGACTGTTCACTCAGGTGAATGCCCATTCAAGCGGTTATAATTAGAAAAAAAATTTATTAAAGGCACATATTTGCATGATGAGCCTTATCCCACAAATTACACTTTCATAACCCAAAACTTATATTGTGATATTTATTGATCAAAGGTGATTTCCAACTGCAAATCTGTTAAGCAAGGAAACCAAGTGGTAGAACCTTGTTCTTTGAGTTATACAAAATTGATTTTTGTATGTAATTAAGTTTATGAATTAAGGTTGATGACCTGATGTGGTTCTTCATGATCTTCTATAATATGTGGGTTAATATGAATTAAGAGACTGAAAAAAAGGTGGAAAACCTTGTATGTTCATGTCCATAAAAGAAATTATGAGTTATATCTTAGACCAGTATCCGAGAACCATTCAATAAGAATTTTGGAATTTGTTACAATTCTCTGTGAAGATGCATTTTAAATAAAAATGATGCAAACTGTTATGTGCTATATTTTGCATTGGTCTAATGTAAATACCTATAATAATTATTTTTATCTAAGCATCAAATACATGAGTGGAGATCTGTTATGTTATGTTGTGTTTGCTAGCATATTTGACATTGAGAATGTGGTAGAGACCTTAGGATTTTGAATTGAGACGTTTTGGCATGGAAATTTGATAGGAATAGTTGCATTATTTTGTTATAGACGTGTAGGAATGATCATTCCGTGGATTGAAAATGACCATGATAGACATGATATTAGGCTTTTGTATGTTTTGAACAACTTGGCATAAGATTTTCCATTTTGGGTAGATTTGCTGACCACCATACGGAGAACATGTACGATCACCCATGACACATAAGATAAAGTGAGATGAATGCCCATGCAAAAGGATGTCTAGCCTTTCATATATATGAAAAGACAATTATACTCTAATTTGATGTACGATCAAGAATGAAAGGAAAGAAGACGTTCATGACATAAGCATGAACAACCATGCAACGACACGTACAATCGTGCATGGGATACAAGTAGAAATGACCGTGAGAGGTTAAGGCATTCATATCAAGGAAATGCACATCCATTCACACAAATGTAAATCCGTTCGTAGTCAAACCTTGATAATTTTTATGGACATATAGGGTACATAGGAGTACTGAGTTATGCCAAGAGGATCTACACACAAGTTAAGACATGAAAGAAATATTTATTAAGGGTGAAAGCAAATTATGAGCCTAAGTTTATGTTTAGTGGCTCGAATGTATCACATAGTTTATATGAAAGCATATCACAGCATAAGTTTTACATTGAACCAGTTTTATGCATGTTTTCCAAATGTAAAGTGCAGCCAGTCTTTAGAATCGATTTTGTAGGACACATGGGGAACTAGAGATCTACATTATATGTGTGGGACTCGATCTTCTACAACACATGAGAACCTAGGAAGCCCACAAATCATGTATGGGACATATTCCATAGTGTCAATTTTCAGAATGCCCATGAAAACATATTTCTCAAGACAATTTCTTTACATGTGTTTTCATGAAGGTTATTACAAGAGAACACTTGTGAGATTCTCCTTGCACATGCCCACAATAGGGCATTGCTATGACACCGCAGTCTAATAGATGTCTGAAGGGAAAAGGGATTGCATACTTAGAAAACTCATATAGCCAAGGAGCCTAAACCCTATCTCAACCTAGACCAATCGACATAGAAAGAACAGTCTTCCGAAATTGTTTTAAAAAGAAAATTGCTTTCACCAACAGTTTTACATACATTGCATAAATTATCATCAAAGTATAATATCCAAAAGCTTATTCTAGACGATTGAGAGAATATCATCATAGTTATGGGACTAAAGGTTCTCCCTAGATGACTAAATAAGATATAAAAATATCATCGAAGTTTTAGGACTGAAGATGTTCTCTAAATGACTAAGTAAAAACTCTAAATGATTAAGTAAAAATTTCATGTCACCATGATTTGGAATCCAAAGCTGTACTTTAGATAACCAAGTTCATGCGGAATGAAATTATTAAGTATTGAAAGGCTCAAGATGTAGAAATGTAGGACTAAATTCTCTTACTTACGGAGTTACTTGTCACTCACTCCCCTATTATATTTTATGAATAACAGGTGAGAATAATGGCTGCAGTGTAGGAGAGTCAACGTAGAGTTGGGCAAGAGGTTGTTTTAGTCTTTCTAGTCTACACTATGTTCGAAATTATGTATGCAAACCTTATCTTACATTATATTTATATGATCACACACTTATGTTGGATATTTGATGTTGGACATCTGTTAATAGTTCTACTACAGCATGTTTTGATAAGAAGGGTATTTCAGCATGTTTTGATATTGTAAGTTATATCATGTTGTAATAGTCAAAATAAGTAGCACTTTGAGAGGCTATGGGCACTTAGCAAATCATGAAACAAATTTAATATTAACTAATAGAAATGTATTCGATGACATGCCAAGGAACTTAGAGAAACACTAATAAAAAACAAGTTTAGTTAAAGGCATCCAATGTGTAAGGAAGAAATGTTCACACCTTTCGACTAGAAATCCTAAATCCAACATCTGACTCAGTGATTCCAACTCGCTTGAAAAAGGTCATGATGGAAGAAATTAGTTCTGCTTCAGCCTACATAAAATTATAAGCTTCATGAAGAGAGAATGAACGGTCATAAAGACAATAATTAAAAAATCATATGAAGTGAATCAGAACAAACTAGCTCAAAAACTTACAATAAAAAATGAGTTTATAGAGAAAGAGAAGAAAATAAAGCAGCACAAATGTGTGTATGGGCATGTAACATATGCTCATGTGAATGAATTTGTCATCAAGGGTTGAAACTTGTTATGTTTGATAAGCATCACATTGTTATGACTGCTTTTATCACAAAAAGTAAAAATTCATGCAAAAAATTTAGCATAATATTGGTGTTACTGAAAAGTCTTGGTTCTACCGTACTGACTTTGAAAATCTTAAGCATTGATAAAGTTGAATGTGTACATGTGTATCAGAGAGGAAGAAAAGTACCTTAGTTCTAAGTTAAGGATAATATAACCCTAGAAAAAGTACACAAATATAAAGCCCATACCATTCAAATATGCAACAAAAACTATATATATATAATGGCTTTTAAGGGAATTCAGAGTTGGCAACACATACTGTCACTTCATGTACACCAATGATATCCATATTCCATTGGTAGTGCTCACGACGCCGTCCCCTTGTCATTCTCTCATACCGCCAGCACTGTCCAACAGTAAACCATTTCAACGGAAGAGGCACTGATTTTCTGGACCCAAAAAAAAATGGGGATCAAAATCTAGCATCGCAGACTGGGTTACAAAAATCATAAAGTAAATAATTATTTAAACACCCTGCATATAGTCAAGAAATTATAAGGAATAATTATACAAAAGATATCCTGCAAACATTAGAACACAGCACAATCAGAAATTTTTAGTACCCTTTTTGTATCACCAGCCTTGCTAAAGATGGAGTTAGCTCTGGCCTCAATGCAACACGACGATTTCCTCTATCTTCAAAACAATACAGCTGCAAGAAAGAATCTTTTCAAGAGTTCACAACCACATTATTTCATGTATAGGACAATCCATTATTAACATTTTCATTGCTCACACGTAAAAACTTTACTTAAACAATAATGACGAAAATGAAATAAACCTGGTCTCGAATCTCCTCCCCTGCTTTTCTAATAAACAGAGCCTCTGACTCTAACACTGGAAAATCAACTTCCTCAAATCCAAACAAACGTGACACCTGAAAAAAAAAAAAAGATTAATTTAATAACGAAAAAGAAAGTGCGCTATTCGTTTACAGGCTTTTTCAGAACCCTGACCTCTCGGAAATTGTGGAAGAGCCAATTGCGAAGTCGCATGTCCTCCGGAGGGAAGTCTCTGGTGCCTTTGGGAGGATTGACGTCGATTCTCTGCACCTCCTCCGTAACTGGAAGCGGAGAGAGTGCACCTGACCTACCTCCATTATGGCTGGAGGCGGAATCGGCGGAAGCTAAAGCACAGAGGTTTCTACGGTTGAATACCTGTTTGGGGATTACGAATTTGCTGAAGGAAACAGAAAAGTGAGATAAGAATAGAGGATTGAGGCAAAATTTCAGTGAAGAGTGAATTGCAGGCATTTTGTTGCGTGCTGCGGAAGACGAAGAGCTCGTCTACTGAACGCCGCGCAGCCACAGTACGGTTGAGCTTCGGTTTCTCTGCTTCCAGCTTGAAGTCGGGAGAAGATAGTGTTTTGTTGGGCCCATCAGCCCACATTTTGATTTGGGCTTGGATGACATCTAATGGACCTTTAAAAACAAACATTGGTTCTCTGAGATTCAGGGCAAAGAGAACATCTTCCATCAAATTTGTCAACTTATTTATACAAATTAACAGATGATTTTAAAATTATTAATCATATATTATCATATTAGATTGTATGAATCACTTAATCAGAATTATTTGAACATGTAATACTACCCATTTAAATATAAAGAGGATTTTGACATTACCCGTTAGATTTCTTCAACTCTTATACGAGTTTATTTTCATTTACCACAAGATTTTCATCTCCTTCGTATTTATTATACAAAAAATTCTAAACTAGAAAGTTTGGGTCGTGAACAATTCATATTTTAAATTATCGTTTTGAGGCATATATTTTTATTAATATATTTCTAGTGATTTATAATAATTTTGCGTGATAATTTAGAACCATATGTGAATATGCCCGACCACTTCTTGTCATTTCCGTATAAAAATCTTAATTTCAACAAAATTTGCTAGGACCATAGAAAGCATAAGTTTAGGGGCGTATAATGTCGTACATTATAGTTTTACAAAATTTTGTTCATATTCTATATTTTTAAATTTTTCACGATAACATGCCCTCAAATTAAGGGTTTTCCAATAGATATTTGCTGAAGCCCAAGTGACCCGAAAGAAATTCACCAAATCAATTGACATATTGTCTCTTATATTCTAAAATAGTAATGTTATATGTACTTATAATGAATAACAACATATTAATTAATATAGGTATATATTTTTATTTATATATTAGACACAACTTTGTAGACACATGAATTTAAACCAAATCAGATTTTCCCCAATAATGATAACTAATAGGTTTTCATACTAGTTTTCTTAATAGGTAGGTGGAAGCCTGAAGCCCATGAACAACAAATAGACTATGAGCACGTATTTAAACATGAACCTTTGAATGAATAAAAACACTCATTAGGCTTTGTTTCCTTTGAACAATAACTTTGGGTCATGTCTTAGCCTATTTTTTAATATTTTTAACATGATATGTGAATGACCTTTCGACTTGTGCATGAGGCACTTACTTTGTATGTGATAGAAGATGAATATTCATGGTATGCGAACAACCTTAGCTATGTGTGCAAACACTTATTTTGTCTGTTAAGGGGTTGTTAGTGTTTGCTTACCAACCTACCTATTTAATTTTTATTTGACTTTCCTCTTTTGATAATTCTAGTAATTATCAAGGTTATTAGAAATATTTCTTCTGATAATTTTGAAAGATAGAGATAATCTTAAGAGGAGGCTTATCCTTAGGGTTTCAAGAAGACTATATAAAGGGGTAGATTTTAGAGAGAAAAGGAAAGAATGAAGATCATTGGAGACACAGAGAGTTATTTAAAGAGAAATATACACAAAGATGGAGAGATATTATTTTTGAAAGTAGTAGAGCTTTTGGATTAATTTTTTTTTTTTTCTAAAACATTTGGGATTTTTTTAGAAATACACACACAAAACACAACCAAAGAGAGACTCTGACATATTTGGTCCATGAATCCATTTTCGAGTCTACCAGGCTTCTGTTCATCGAAGAAGAGATGTTGAAAGAGTCAACAATATAGGTACATTCCTATGGGAAAACCCAAAAACCCTATTTTATTCATTAGTCTTAGCAAATCACTTAGATTTTATTCATCATTAAGCAAGAAAAATCACTCAAGTTCAAGAAAAATATGGACTCACATAGCTAAAGTGTCAAATCTCCATATTCATTAATTTGATCATCATATGTTTTATGAATTATTTTATGAAAAAATTTATGAAAGATTATTATTTTATGATTATGATAAGATCTTTGGATTGATTATATTAAGTTTTTACAATAAGATTTTTGGATTGATTATGACAAGTTTTCAAGATAATGATTTAAGCAAGTTTTATGAAATAAAGTCATGGTTTTCAACATGATTCTTAGCGTGACATACATGTTATAGTATTCATGAATAAGAGAAAAGATCTTAAGATTTAAAAATTAAGCAAGATAAGTTAAGACATTTAAGAAATGAATTTAAGGCTAAATGTTAAGTGTGTTAAGGTTAAGTTTTTGCTTGTTGAATGACTTATCATGCATTCAAATCCCTTTCCCTTGCAGGTTTTAGTTATTTATTTTTGGTGGATAACTGCATGAGAGGGTAAATCAGAATAATGTAGCCATCTTGTTATGTATTCAAAACAATTCATTATGGTTTACTTTGTAAATAATTTCATGTTTCGAATTTTATGAAAAGTTAATAAAAAAGTGTTATTCATAAATGGGTTTATGTTATGCTTAATTAAGTTATCAGTTATACAATATGTTCATGAATGAATGAAGTTTAGTTTTTTTGTATAAGATAAGAAAAAGAAAGTTTAATATGATGATATGCTATTATATTCAATAAAGTTTAAAAAAAAATGGTAATGTTTACTAATAGTCAAATCTTCAGTTGTCTACAGCTTTGAAAATGATGATGGTCATATTAAATCTACTTTTAAATCTATGTTATGGCTATAGCTACTACTGACTACTATGACGATGTATGTTATCAATGGCTAAAGATGTCTAAGGTTTATAAATTCTCACAAATCTAGAGCCAAGATTTCCCTGTCGCCACTCTTCGTCTAATGTTACTATTCTTGGTTTGTTTTCTCAGCCAATATGCTAAATGATTGTCTCCCCTATAATTTTTAGCATCTCTCTTGAGGTGAATTAAGTATACTTAAGTCGAATGAGTACCTACTCTCACGGCTACTCAAATTTCTTAAATCTTTTATGATCTGTGAAAGGTGATGACTTTATACGAGTCCTTATCTATTTCTAGATTAGAATGCCCTATGTTTGACCTATGCATGAACTAACTGTGTGTCGACCTTTTAGTAATTTACAACAATTTACAGACAATAAAATATGTTTGGCTAAAACATACAACAACTATTAATTAGTCATACACAAATTTATGTAAACATTGACTTAGTATTAAACCAAGGAAATAATAAACATATAAAATTCAAGGGCTAGGGACCCTTTTGTCTCAAGCAAAGTAAATTAGCCTTGAACAGCCATGGTAAAGCTAAAATAAAATGATGAAAACATCATTTAGAAAAGCAAGAATATAAATAAAAGTATCTTGGTTATGTTATGCTCTATCGATGATGAATTCTACTCTAACACTCTACTTGGCTTCATTTTTTGCCCCTTAGATTGATCACTGCCCTTGAGTCTTATGTATTCAATGTGTGTATGCATATCATTTTTCTCCTTCGTCTATTTAACGGTAACTCTAGTATATCTCCCATGTCTCCCCTTGTCTTATGTATATGATTCTCTAAATCTTCGCTTTATGTAGCTTTTTATGTTAAGGATAAATTCTTTGATTTAGTGTGATTCTTCTTTTAATGAACATCTAACATATCTTATTTAGATTCTTTCTTGATCCATTTCTTATCGGTGATGAATTGTAGTGCTTTTTTTTTTTTTTTCTATGTTACTTCATCACCAAATATTTTGCCTATATCACCACATGTAACTACAACAGTAGAATTTCCTGTTTTAAGTAGGACTCCTCTCTTACTGAAAGTTTCTTTTTTCTACTTGACAATCGTAGCTTGAATGGTTATCATTGCAAAATAAATAAATAATCCTATAAGTGATACTATCATAGTCTTGGCTTATTTTCAACATAAAAAAATTGTTTTTATGTGGATTTTCACTCAAAACAAACAAATTATGCTTTATAATATGTTGAAATTATGCACATAATAAAAATCTCCATAGACACAAGAGTCATCATCTATATGGAAGCTCTTTGTTAGGTTAATTCAGTGAACGTGTCTAAACAACATGCACTCATGTGTTGCATTAAGTTACAAGCAATAGCTTCGATATGTATAAATTATTGTCACATTTTAGTGAAATTATTCAATACTATGATAATCCTATCACCATTACTTATGTCTTGGGTTAAAATAATGTTGAGGTTACATACATTTCTAGAATGGCCACCTAATAAGTACATAAAGATTACACTATCAATTATTTCATTCTTTCGTATTTGTTCTATCATTTTAAAAGCATGTTGATTTTATTAAAAGTAATCATAAACAAATATGAACATGCATAATTAATAGAATTGTCTCTTTTAGTCATAATCATTAATGAATAATTATAATAGTACGATAAATATGATTGGTTAGAGTTAATCTACCCTAATCATAAGTTATCTTGGCTATCACATCCATGTGTTCAAAAACAATATTTGGAAATGCTTCTTAACTTTGGAGAAAGCATCACAAATAAAGGAACTAGCTATATCATCTTCTTAGCAAGGGCTCTGATACAAGCAACATCATTGTCATTTTTGATATCACCAGACATTTCATTGATGACATTTTCGGGTTTCATGGTAATATGGTAGTATTTTGTCGAAGGTTAATATGCAAACACTCACTTGATAACGAATTTAATCCACCGCACATCATGGTTAGACTGAATATAACTATTTTTTATTTTATTTCACATAATTCATGTATTATCCTCTATTGTAATCTATTAACTTTCGTATTTAACCAACACAAAAAATATCTCACATTTTGATCAGTGATGCAACAGTTATGTGATTTATTTTAGAATAAATAAATATAGTTCGAAATTTACCAAAAAAAAAAAATTCAAAATTTCATATCACACAAAAATTTACATATCTCCAAACTTTCTAAACCGTCTTTAAACCCCCCTCCAAATCTTATGTAACCCTCCTTAGCTTTAAAACGTTAAATACAAAACTTATAAAATTCGCAAGATTCTGCGCAATTGCATGTATAATACACTAAACATTAAAAATTTTATACAACCCCAACATTTATAAATCTAACATTTAGCAACCTAAAATACCATAAACCCTCATTAACTTTAAAATATTACAACCAACCCCCTTCGCATTGAAGTTTGGCATACATGTGTTCGCTAAACTTTTAGAAAATCTTTAATTCTTACATTTTGTAGGGACAACTTAAAATATGTTGATGAAAATTTTCTAAACCCCCTATATTTTAAAATCCTGCCTTGACCTCCTCCCCCAATTTAAAGTTTAACATATATTATAAATTTTTAGAGAATACTTAAAATTTATGAAATCCAATAATATTGTTTTTTTTTTTTTTCACAACACAATAATCCAACTAGTACATATTGATTTTAATATGTAGATTTAACAATATTTTTTTTATTGAATTTGTATTTTTATGTAAGAAAGAAAGAAAGAAAAAAAAAGACAGTTAGGGATGAAGGATTTTAGGGTTTTTACTAAAAAGTTAAAAATGATAGCAAATTCGTATTAATTTTATTATTTGGGTTTATTAGTTTAATCCTTAAGATTCGGAGTAATTGTATACCATAAAAATATCATTAGTTTAATTAGGTCAAACACAAATTCCCGTTGAAGGTTTCCTTAAATAACAAAGTTTCACCCAAAAACTTTTTAAAAAGCCAAATATTTATTTTTCTTTCAATTGTTTTAACATTTTATAATAAAGGACCAAAATACCCTTCATAAAAATATATATTATTATTAAAATAAAATTTGATATAAAATAATAAAAAATTTTAAAAAATTTTAAAATAAAAATTTAAAAACTTACGCTACTACTATATAATGGCGGCTTAACAAAAAACCTAACAATCGTGATCGTGAACACGTTCCATTAATCGCTTTCGGTCAGAGTGGTGGCCTCCTTTTTTTAATTTCTTTTATATATATTTTAAATGTATTATTATTATTTTTTAACATCATATTAATATTATTTTATATTTTAAATATTTTATGATTTTAATTTTATAATTTTTTTAAATCTTTGTATTCATAGAAACAAAAATACTCATTTAATTAATTAAATTTAACATTAATTTTTGTTAATAGATAAATGTTAAATTTTTTAAAAACTTTTGGATAATAATATCATTTACAAAAGCCTTGGGTGACAGTGAGTTATTTGGCCGTTCAATTAAGGTACAATGACATATTGCCACCCAAGGTTTGGCTTCATACAAAGTTTCACTCTCAAAAGTTTAAAAAGTCAAGTTATCATCCTCACAGGGGTATTTTTGTCTTTTTGAATTAAAATTAAAAAATAATAAATTTTTATAAAAAATATAAATTTAAAATAAAATAATATTAAAATTTTAATAAATTATTAAAAAATTAAAAAAATAAATAGGTAGCCACCGTCGTTAGTGGTAGTGGCTGCCTCTAACCTCACCAGGTGACTGAAAACAGTTACCTGATTCTATTGGTGGTTGGATCTGATCATCAAAGATCTGATAGAAACAGTTAAATCTAGCCGTCTCTGACATCTAAATGGGTCGAAATTGGCCAGAATCAATTATTTCGATCATTTTTTGTCTTCTCTAATGGTGGAGACTACTGGATATAACCGCTTCCACCATCGTGGGGGCCAAATCCGACCATCAATAAAACTAGGTGGTTATTTTCAATCATTTAATGAGATTAGAAGTGACTACCGCTGTCAATGACCCTATCAGCAGCATTGGTTGTCCTTTTATATTTTTTTAAATAGTTTTTAAGATTTATTATTATTATTATTATTATTATTTGAAAGTTTTTAAGTTAATTTTATTTTTAATATTATTTATATTAAATAAAGGGTATTTTGGTCTTTCCCACAATAAAAGGTGGCAACTTGTTTTTTAAAAACTTTTGAGGGTGGGACATGTTATTAAGCCAAACCTTGGGTGGCAATAGTCGGTCGGCCGTTCAATTAATAATCTTAGTTACAGTAGTCAATTGAAACTAGTCCCGGGGGGGTGGGAATTGGCTTCAGAGTCCCAAAAAAAAAAAAAAAAAAAAAAGTGGTCTCTGTCCTTAATATTTGATTTGATATTTCAAAATTTTCCTTCTTGATGACGCCATCCATGACCATACTTCCATCGGCCTCTTCCACAACCTTTTTGGTCAATCATGTTACCAGAATCATGGTGGGCCGCAGGAATTGGATATGGAATGTAATGGATTTTTTGGGCTGGTGTATTCAGCCATACAAGGCTGACAATTTTATCACTTTGCTTTTGAACGTCGCAAGTATTGCATTTTCAACGACTTATTTGTCAATTAGATCAAAAAATAATTCTTACCAAAGTTTGTTGGGATGGTAAATTCTTTCAAAAAATTGACTAAAATATAATACTTTAAAATTAGTCAAGATTTGATATATTTTAAGACTTTAATTAATAAATTTTTTAATTGATAAATATATATGTATATAAAGTATAAGTAACAATATGTTTTTTATATTAAGTTTTAATGATAATTTTATAATTTAAAAAAATTGTAAAAATTTTATTTTAAAAAAAGTAATCTAATATATTGATAAAAAATATAATAAATAAGAATTTAAATTTTTTAAATTTAAACGATAAAAATTTATTATAAAAAAAGGGGTTATTTCAGGTTTTATATGTGGTAAGATAAAATTGGCGTGGGGGGCTGCGTCAGTGGTATTGTAATCCTAATTAATGGAAATGGAAATTCAAACCAAATAGGATCCCTGTATGTGCCAATGTTAAAGGTTTGAAGTTGAAATCGACGGAGGCATGGCATTTGAAATTGAATTGCATTAGGTTTAGAAAAAGACCTTTCCCGTATGATTTCAGCAAAGACGATAACTATGCCTCTAGGACTAGGCTTTTTCATATTTTTAATGATAGAAACATGTAGAAGGAAGGATTGGTATTTAAATCTAGACCAATCACAGAGTCCCACCCAAGGTTTCTTTAAATGATAGTATTACCATAAAGTTTCAAAAAGTCAAATATCCACCCTTTTAATGAAAAGACCAAAATACCCTCTATAAAAATGAAAAATATTAATATTAAAATAAAATTTAATATAAATGGTCACTTGATTCTATTAGGAGCTGGATCTTGCCACCTTAATAGCAGAGACTACCAGATTTGACCGTAAAAAATCTGACATAAAGGGTCAAATTTGACCATTTTTGTCACGATAAAAGATTAAAAATGACAGGCATGTATGATACTTACTATTTTTGACCATTTTAAAAAACATAGGTAATCAGATCCGATTGTTAATGGAATCAAGTGGTCGTTTTCGATCACTTGATAATTTTAATAGCGGCCACCATCATCAGAGGTGGTAACTGCTTTTTTTTTTTTTAATTTTTATTATTAATTTATAAACAATTTTTATTATTTATATTTAAATTATTTTATAAATTTTATTTTATAAATTTTTGTTTAAAAAAATAAAAATACCTTATAAGTTTGATTAACGGGTAAGTAATTAACTTTTTAAAATTTTATGAATGATACTTTGTCATTTAAAAAACCCTTGGTTGAGAATACATTGTTTGGCCATAACTCTATGTAACAAACATTTCCAGATCCAAAAAGGAAAAAACCCAACCAATATATTGCCTTTGCCATGAGGCAAAACTCTCGTTTAATCGAATTCATGAAAGAAAAGTTAAGGAGTAACTAATTAGTACTAAGCTCTAGGGAAAATCAGGTAATTAATATAATTATTATTATTATTTTTTGATAATATTATGTCCGGGTTTATCCGTTAGAATTGATTTAACCTATATTGTAAAAACTATCATGAATAGTTGGTGGCGTTTAGAGAAGGTTATTGGCAGTCCAATTTGATAAAATTCTCATACTCATACAATTCTTATTCTGTTATATTATATAAAACAAAAACAAGAAACAAAAAACCAACCACAAAGTTTATCCGTAAGCAAAATTGACCTTGCTTCAATTGCAAATCACAGTTTTCTATACCAAATCCTCAGCTTTAGTTGCTGTGGGCACTCACCCAGATTGAATTTCACCAGGCTTCAACGGATATCGTTATCCAAAACTACAGTATTACCCCTCCATGGTTGCCCAAAGAGTAGAATTTTCTGAGGGGTATTCCGGTGATTTCGGTTGACAGGTCAAGTCCAATTTGGAAAGGTTGTCATGGTGCCGTGTTTCTAAACAACCATTAGTCCAACACGGCGGCAACACTTATTATAGGCCAAAGGACATTTTCCCACCCATAGTTTGGGGCGGGGACAAAGTCCCATCCGCTTAAGTTTAAAAATTTATTTTTTCCACCCATCACCTATTTTTTTTATTAAAAATAATATATATACAGTAATAATCAGGGGTATTTTTATCTTTTTAATATTAAAATTTTATAAATTAATAAAATAAAATTTATATAAATATAAAATTTTAAAAAAATTTTAAAAAAAAATCCCAATATCACCGCCGGGTGATCGGGGCCGCCTATATTAGAAGTGGCCTTCCGACTAGTTCCGGGGGAGGACCGGGCCTCCCCGTTCAGTGGAGGCGGCCAAATCGGTCACCTCCAGTTTCGGAGGAGGCGGCCAGATCTAGTCGCCTCCGCCCGAAATAAAGGCTGGAAACGGCCAATGGGGCCAAAGCCGGCCCTTTACGGCCGTTTTCGGCCTTTATTTCGGGCGGAAGAGGCCAGATCTGGTTGCCTCCTCCGAAACTGGAGGCGACCGATTTGGTTGCCTCCACCGAACGGGGGGGCCAGATCTGGCCTCTCCTGGAACCAGGTGGTCAGAAATGGCCACCTGGTTCTATTATGGGCGGCCACCGCTGCCGATGCTGACGGCGGTGGTTACTAGGATTTTTTGAATTTCAAAATTTTTTTTAAATTTTTTAAATATTTTTTATTATTTAAAAATTATTTTATATTTTTATTATAAATTTTTAATTTTTAAAATAATAATTTAGTAATTTTAATAAAAAACTAATAAAAAAAGGTTTTTAAACTTAAGCGGGTGGGAGTTTGTCCCCGCCTCAAACTATGCGTGGGAAAATGTCCTTTGGCCCTTATTATAGGGGTAATGCATTCACAATTAATATGTACATCATCATCATGCATCCATGCATTCATACACATAAGGGATACCATACGCATGACAACGAAACGGAATATGACCAATTCCACGTTTGCCATCTAAAAAGCGACGACCTGCCTTATAAATATCCGCCACTGTCCTCAAAAGCAACTCCCCCTAAACGAAACCAGAAGAAAAATATACAGAACTTTGCTGTATTCACATGGGCGAGGTCTAGTATCTCAGCGATGCTTACTCTTTTAAGATTTGGAATTTTGTTTTTCTCTTTGGAATCAGTTAGTGATTTAGTTTACGTGGTTTGTTGTTTTGCAGCAAAAGGAGGCTGCTAAAAATGACGGTGAGAAGAAGCCTGCAGCTGACGCTGGTGCGAAGAAGGACGACGGAGTTGTCACCGTCGTTTTGAAGATGGACTTGCATTGCGAAGGCTGTGCGAAGAAAGTCCAACGTGTGTTAAAACATTATGAAGGTAATTGATTATTAATTATTAATTTATTGTTACGATAATGTTGTTATTCCGTTTGATTGTTGAAGTTAATTAGATTGTATGGTTTATTTGCTTAGGCGTTCAGTCGGTCAAGACAGACTGTGATGCTAATAAAGTCACGGTGGTCGGCAAAGTGGACCCGACGAAAATAAAGGAGAGATTGGAGGAGAAAACGAAGAAGAAAGTCGAGCTCATTTCTCCGCAGCCGAAGAAAGACGCGGATGCCGGCGGTGGAGATAAAAAATCGGAGGAGAAGAAGGCGGAGGAAAAGAAACCGGAGGAGAAGAAAGCCGAGGAAAAGAAACCACCAAAAGAGGTAATCATATCTTGATTCAACATCCCATTTAGCAAGTAAAATTTTTCGAGATTGATCGATTTATTTCCGAGATTTTGGCTTCTTCGTCAATGACTCGTTAATTACGAAGTGTACTTGCCTGGAAGGTTAAATTTCATTTTTGAATATAATATTGGTACGACAGCTTAAATTTATTAGACAAATAACTAGTTTTAATTAATATTTTTGGCCACGCAGAGCTCCGTCGTTTTGATGATTAGGTTGCACTGTGATGGTTGCATCGGCAAAATCAAGAAGATTATCAATAAGATCAAGGGTGAGAACAACACTTTAATAATGAGATTAATTAATATTTAATATTTGATTAAAAATTAAGTGCGTCGGTGGCAAAATAGTAAATTAATCGACTGATGATGATCTTACATGGCGTAACCACCAGGTGTTGATAATGTGACGGTGGACAATGGTAAAGATTTAGTGACAGTGAAGGGAACCATGGACGTTAAGGAGCTTGTGCCATATCTAAAAGATAAACTCAAAAGAAACGTTGAGGTTGTTCCCGCCAAAAAGGACGATGGAGGTGAGAAGAAAGATGCCAAAGCCGCAGGAGGAGGAGGCGAAGGAGATAAGAAAGGGAAGGAAGCCGTCCCCGCCGTGGCATCTGCCGCCGACAAAGGAGGAGAAAAGAAGGAAAAGGAGGTTCCTGCTGTGGCTGTTGCTAGTGGCAGTGGAGGTGACGCCCCTAAGATGGAGGTGAGCAAGATGGAATATTTTGGTTATCCCTACCACTTGCCTCCTACTTACTGGTACAATGCGCCAATGTACAACGGCCAAAGTTATCCCGTAGAGCATCAGGATCAGCAAGTGGTGTACATGAACCATGGCTACGGGATGGAGCACCACAACCCTCGCTTGCACGCGCCGCAGATGTTCAGTGATGAGAATCCGAATGCATGTTCCGTCATGTGAATAAAACGATACGTCAATCGAGAACCATACGGTGGATGACGGAAAACAGCACTACTAAAGGGTAAAAATGTAAATAATGAAGGAACCAGGAGAGAAAAGTAATTAAGTAAATACCAAAATTTTACTAGAATTTTGGGATTATGGGTTAGAATTTAGTATGGTTTTAGACTGGTGTCGGCTGGGTTTGGGTTAGGCGATTCAGCTGGTGGATTGGTGGTTGGATGTTGTATTTTCTTTGTTCTTTTAATATGAAATATTAAAAATTTTGTGTTCTATTTTAATAGTTTCTTGAATTCTAATATCGTAAATATAAAAAATATTAATTCAGTTGTTATAATTTTGTAAGGTGTGCACGAGGGCGCCTGGTGGGATAATGACCTGTTTGGTGGAATTTGTGTGGCCCAACGATGTATTGTCATTCAAAGTTTTGTTTAATGATAAATTATTAATTGTATAAATTTTAAAAGTTAATATTAAAATAAAATTTAATATAAATAATATTAAAAATAAATTTAAAATAAAATAATATTAAAATAATAACAAAAAATTTAAAAAATTATTAAAAATTTAAAAAATAAAATAAATATATAAAAAAACAACTACCGCTGCCACCAGTGTTGTTGGCAGTGGTAGTCTCCTTGAACTTTACTAAGTGGTCAAAAACGACCACCTTCGTTCTATCTATGACATGATTTGACCGTCTCTTTCAGATTATTTGCGGTTAGGTCTGGTCGCCTTTACCATTATGATGGTTAGATCTGACTGTCAATAGAATTAGATAACTGTTTTTGACCAGCTGTTGAGGTTAAAGGCAGCCATCAATGTTGGCGATAGTGGCTGCTTTTTAAATAATTATTAATTTTTTAAATAATTATTATTATTTTAATATTATTTTATTTTAAATTTATATTTTAATATTTTTATAAAATTTATTTTTTATTTTAATTCAGAAAGATAAAAATATTTTTTTGACTTTAATTAATACATGAATATTTAACTTTTCAAATTTTTATGAATAATAATTTATCATTAAATAAAACTTTAACCGACAATATGTCGGTCGGCCAATTTGTGCCGTTTATTTAGTGGCAAGATGAGTGGTTATGGAGGGCATTGGATATGTGGGTCAAAACGTGGTAGTTATGATAGTTGACAAAGTCACGTTCATGAATCATGGTAGTACAAACAGATTGGCCCTGTTCGTGAATCATGATAGTACAAATACATCACAATAAAGACATAGATATAAAATCGGGGGAATATTGGAGTAGGTTACATATCTAGGCTTGCAAAGAAGTATTTTATTCAGATACCTGGGGCAGTGGAATCAATCAAAATCCCAAATTCACATCTTCATCATGCTGAAACGCCATGAAATCCATGGCAATAAAGAGGCCGATCAGCTTAATGAATATTTTATTCTACGTGAAAGTGAAAGAACTCAATGCTGCTAAAAAGTGGGTGTTTTGATGAAGGATTCACATATGAAATTTTTACTTACCACTCTTCGGCTTTTGGTGACATTTGACCCCTTGTATATTTTGATCGCAGTCTCATGGACTGAAAATTAAGTTAGGGTTTAGGAGTGAATCCTTGTATATTCAAAATTGAGAGAATTAAACTTAATGAATTCAACTTCATTAACAGGTATCTAGTTTTCCTATTGTTTGTCAAATAAGACCAAGGTAACGTAGGAGTGGGGCAGAAGAATGGGGTGTCAAATTATATTAGAAAAAGATACTTTTCATGCATTATTGTATTGCAGTTGGAATATGCAAATATAACGTACGTGAACATTTTTTAAATCTCAAAGTTCTTTGAACCACAGAAGCAGCCAATACAGAAAAGTTGTTTGATAGTAAGTTACGCAAGTCACAGGAGTAGACACGGATGTGATACCTTAACACACTGCAACACAAAACGCCATGAAAGAGACGACATTTCTCAATGTTGAAAAAGCAAAACCTTTCCTTTATAAACCAGCAACAACAAATATGAGAAAGCAGCCGGAAATATTTTAGATCAGTGTAGGGTTTTTGATTGCAACGCATGAATGAATGAATGAATGAAACAACAGCAACGTGAAGTTAACGGTGTCTCTCCTTTTAATAATGATGTAAGGATACGTATTTGTTGCCAACTCTTCTGCGCTGGAAGGAAGAAGAAAGCAACCAATCATCTTGAGGAAATGACAGTGACGCACTTTTCATGCCATTTACATCATAATTATACATCTAGACATATTTGATTATGATGAGTGGTGAGATACATAAAATATACTTTATTTATATAATAATTATATATATTTTTAATATCTCATAGGGTGATTGTTAACTTCATAATCTAATATTTTGGTTTCAACAATTTCATTTACTTAGTTTGTTGGTGAATTTTAACAGTTTGATGTTACAACTAAAGAGGAGTCACGGGTTTCCCTCATTAATTACCCCATATTGATATATGGGTATGGATGTTATACGGTAATTCGTAGCCTGCGAGAACTCAAATTGAGTTTCATCTTTTAACAAGTCCAAATTGTCGTGATGAGCAACTGGCAATCAAATAATTCTTACTTACTACCCTATAAGAAAATGAGCGACTAGTGATCAAGTAATTTTTACCTAATGTACTAGAAGAAAAATGAAAGACATTTAAGTTAATAATAAATACAATATACTTATGACGGGAATCTCTACAGTAAAAAGATTGTTGCTACTGTTGAATTAAAATTTTTTTATAAAAGAAAGCTGTAAATATAATTTACTATGATAGTAAATTAAAATATGTTAAAATATAAGCGTAAAAACCCAGATTACTCATGTATAAAACATACTGCTTATACAATGTATATTAACATAGAATACACACTGAGACTATATATAAAACCTCCAAAAAAACTATTTTACCTTCATAACTCATTGAAACTATTATTTAACTGAAAAAATCTGTCTTTTAACTATGATTCAAGGCCTAAAAAGACAATTCTAATATCAAAATATTATAGTAATGCAACTTTCATCTAATTAAATCTACATAGAGATATGGTAGGTTATTAGATAGTGAAGTAAAAATTGATATAGCTTGAGAAAGAGTATTGATTAATTTTGAGAATTTTGTTGTCACATGAATAAAATAATTTCTTTAGTCATGGAAAAGACTTACTTTGAAATGGATTAGTGAACCCAATATCTTCACATTTTCTCTTATTGTTTTAATCTCTTTGATTTAATTGTGTTTTAGTTTTATTTGTTTTGATTATATATTAGTTTCGTATTTGATAATTTTTTCATTATATTTGATCATCTAAATAAAGTTAAAAGTAGTTTTTATTTTATTATTTTCTTATATAATCTCATGGATATAATAACCCTGAATACTATCACTTTATTATTTGAGATTAATACACTTGTTAGGAAGTTAGTTCTAACCATACGCTTCACCATATATGCTTAATTGACCAATAAAAGATAATGATTGAATGAATCCCTTCTTCCTCATTGTGTGAGACTTTTTAAGGCATGCTTTATATTATTATCCTAATACTTTTTACTTTTTTCAATATTTATCTTTAATGTTTTGTTATCTTAGTTTGTTACTTATGGTGATGTATGATTATGTCTATAGAACATGACTAGAGAAATTGCTAAGTTTAAGTTAAGAAGTTCAAGTTAAAATGGAAAACTTACTTGTTATATGTATTTATTGGTTGATTGATCATATCGTTTTAAAAGAGGTATGATTAAATTATGGATACATACGAAGATAACATAATATACTATATAAGAGATTAGATATGTTGATGTTAGCATTAAGAAATAAGTCTAGGATATAACGAGATTAACAATGTAGATTATTGTTATTATATTTTTTTTTATGATTTATTTTTGGTTGAAGCCATTATTTTTTTTTTAATAGATGCATGGTAATAAGCTCTCAAGTGAAGGTTTACTTGTAAGGTCATGCAACTCTTTTGCATGTATGAAATGTATTTTTGTATGATATTTTTGTGTTAAAGTATATGGTCTAGATCTCCTATTATGTGTGAGTGGGAGATGTTAAGGGTAGTCATGATGGCAAGGGTGGATTGGCCAATTCTAAATCTCATTCAAGATTTGGGTAAGCCTTGAATAAGATTCACTCTCTAGACGACCAATCCACTTCTGACACATCAAAGATTGACAGTGACTAACCCAAAAGGAACGGTCATTTAACATTTTTTACATATGTATACATATACATACATACATGTATATATATGTGTGTGTGTGTGTGGTGTGTATTTATAAATTACTTGGCCAGTGTAAATTAATTGGTGAAAACAAGTGTAATTCTTATAATTAGACTTAAGTGTGGAAACAATTAGCAATCCATAAATGTTTTTGCATCTTGTTTATATTATACAAATTATTTTAACAGCAATTAAAGTGATGAACCCCATTGCACAGCGATATACCCTTTGTGAAGCAAATAATTCTTCTTGCAGAAAGTTCCACAAAACACATCGGGTTGCCACAAAACTTTGAGGAAGTGATCATTCAACGAACATTTTATTTAATATCTTGTTCATGCACGTAACTTACTGTAATAAAAAATTAGATAAAATAAGTTCGGAAGATAGTGGATTGATGGGAGAAAATGGACAAAACAATGAGCCGGTAGACTGCACGACACCATTACATAATACCAAATCCATATTTCAGAGAGCAACTACAATTTTCTTTGCTAATATTTTGCAATTGTCGTTATCGAAATCTCACGTTGTATGACTAGATCTTATTCTTAGAAGAATGAGCAAACTGCTTAATTAGTGTTTATAGGTTATAAGAACAAATGTATGTTGCATCAGCAAATTAAAAATTACTTTGGAAGACAATCTTTACAAGGGTTTCGAGAGTATATTCAGATTGTTAAGACACTTTTATCGGTTTCTCTAAGACATAATAATTCTCTGATGCTGGCATATATGAATACGCTGATTCCGAAAGCTACCTCCCATCTTAAAGTGGAAATCCAGATTCACTTGCTCTTAGTAAATGGATTCCACCTCAGCTCTTATGCCATTGGTCATGGCGGATGAATATGATTCACCAAGGAAATATTAAAGGTAAAGGCATACAACATCTTGGACTTGACCCATTTGCGTGCTTATTTGGTTTATGGATTGGTTTGATTGATAGTACTAATATCACATAATTAAAATTTTAAAATAAGTTTTAATTTTGTGATTATATTATGACATTATTATGATGATTAAATCGATTTGATTTGATAATTGATTCGTATTTTAATACGATTTATTTGATTCAATCTAAATCAATTTAATTTAATAATTAAAACAAATTTTAACCATAACTCAAATTAGATTTGACACTAATTTTTTTTTGGCCGGTTGAACTGATCAAAATAATTGATTCCAAGTCAGCTGAACGTATTAACATTAATTAATTCAGTAGAAAACTCATCTAACTTGTTAGCTCACACGTTTGTTTGTCCTCCCAGAAAAACCAACACATAAACTATATGGGCTATGTGTAGCATGACCTAAGAAATTATTTAAAACAAAAAATATCAAGCCAGGACAAGCTTCCAGCATGCCCTTTAATTATCTAATAAATAATGGCTTAGATAGAATGATAATATTCTTTAATTCTTGGAGGAAATGTGACAACACCCACCTCAATTTCCAACTAATTTTTGGAGCAATTTGTTCCTTATTTAATTAATTAATTTATTACTGCGGTTTAGCCCTATATTTGCATTGATCTTTCATGCCTGTATTTCTTAGGGCTCCATCTCACGACTCCGTCACAAATATTAATATAATGTTTCAACTGATTTCGAATAGAATCGAAATTACAATTTCTTCGGGATTCTATGTTTGAAAAAAGTAAAATCAAGTATTGAATATCCTTAAACAAATTAGTCAAGTCAAACGAATCAGTATTAAGTATGATTAATTATGTTATTAATATTTAGTTATATATTTAGTGGTTGATTAGAGACCAAGTGTCCTATGCTTAAGTTCAGAGCAAATTGTGCTATTTCAGATTCTCTAAGAGGATTAATTCATTTCATTTCATTTGTTTTTATTTGATGAGAGACATTAATATATATCACGTAGAAATTGTTCAAAGAGTTTTGCACCATATGAACTGATTTTTTAATTTTTATTTCTTTTGTCATTGTTATGGATAAAACTAATGATCCCCGTTTCATTAACAGTCTTATATATTTAGTGGTTTTAAAGTTTAAAAGACAATTCTACTCCAGAACTATTACATCACATGAAATGAGGTTGTTCGGATAAAATTTTTTAGGCTTTAATCTTAACATGCAATTGTTTTTACATGATTTTCACATTGAATTAAATTAAAATTCAAATTGTTATTTTGGAAGATTACAAGGAGACTATTAATACAATTCAAGTTGTTATTCACTGGGCTTTTCTTTCTTAAACCTTGTAAAACGGTTTTTTTAATTGCTGCTTTAATTTTGCCTTTATTATGAACTAAATCTCTTAGGCTAAGGTTAGGGTAATTAATTCATGGATTTGTAATATCTTATCAATATGATAGAAGATTATTTTATTTTATGATATTAGGTTTTTAATACCTATTAGAAACTTAATCAATTTTTAATAGATCTATGTTATATGATTGAGATCGAGAGATGATATTACACAAGTGCTCATATAATACATGTCATGTGTTAGTTGAATATAAAGATTTATAAATTGATATATGTAATTGTCATAAGCACAATTAATTTGTGTTAAAAGCTAATAAATTCTATAGAGTAGTAATGCACTTTCATTTAATTAAATCAATATAAAGATATAGTAGGTTATTAGATAGTGAAGTATAATTTATATTGTTTGAGAAAGAATGTTGATTAATTTAGAGAATTTTGTTATCACATGAATAAAATAATTTCTTTAGTCATAAAAAAAACTTATTTTGAAGTGGATCAGTGAACCCGATGTCTTAGCATTTTCTCTTATTGTTTTAATCTCTTTGATTTAATTGTGTTTCAGTTTTAGTTGTTTTGCTTACATATATTAGTTTAGTGTTATATAATTTTCTCATTAAATTTGATCATCTAAATAAAGTTAGAGATAATGTTTATTTTCGCATTTGTTTATATAATCTCATAGGTGTGACAATCCTGAATACTTTTACCTTATTATTTAAAATTAGTATACTTACTAGGAAGTTGGTTCTAACCATATGCATCACCATGTGTGCTTAATTGACCAATAAAAGACAATGAGTGAATGAATCCCTTCTTCCTCACTATGCGAGACTTTTTAAGGCATACTTTATATTATTATCCTCATACTTTTTACTATTTTTCAATATTTATCTTTAATGTTTTATTATCTTAGGTTGTTACTCATGGCAATGTATGATTAAGTCTATGGAGCATGACTAGAAAACCTGACCAATCTTGTTGTTTTAGAAAGGTATGACTTAATTATGGATAATACCAAGAAAATATAATATGCTATAAGAGGGATTAGAGATTTTGATGTTAGCATTAAGAAATAAGTCTAGGGTATAGCAAGATTAACAATATAGATTATTATTATTATATTTTTACGATTTATTTTTTGTTGAAGCCATTTTGTTTTTCCTAATAGATAGATAGTAATAAACTCACAAGTGAAAGTTTACTTACAAGGTCATACAACTCATTTGCATGTATAAAATGTATTATTGTATGATATTTTTATGTTTATTTGGTCCAGATCTCCTATCATGTGTGAATGGAAGATGTTAAAGGGTGGTCATGATCTACCGCTGTGTGGCAGTGGAAGATTAATCACTTCTAAATCTCATTCAAGATTTGGGTGAGTCTTGTGTGAGACTCATTCTCTAAGCGATCAAAAGGGGTGGTCATTGAATAATTTTTATATATGTATACATATACATGCATACATATACACACACGTACATACATACATACATACATACATAGACACACATTACATATACACACACATATATTCCTCGAAAAAATAGGCGTTCAATTTCTTTCTCCAAAAAAATCAAAACACAAAATTATATGGTGAGTGTAAATTAAGTGGTGAAAACAAGTGTAATTCTTACAATTAGACTTCAAGTGTGGAAACAATTAACAATCCATAAACGTTTTTGCATCTTGTTTATATTATACAAATTATTTTAACAGCAATTAAAACAATGAACCCCATTGGACAGCGATGTATGCTTTGTGAAGCATATAATTCTCCTTGCAGAAACCTCCAGAAAACACATCAGGTTGCCACAAAAGTTTGAGGAAGTGATCATTCAGTAACCATTCTATTTAATATCTTATTCATGCATGTAACTTACTGTAATAAAAAATTAAATGAAATAAGCTAGGAAGACAATGGATTGGTGTGGGAAAATGGACAAAACAATAAGCCGGTAGTCTGCACGACACCATGACATAATACCAAATCCATATTTCAGAGAGCAACTATAATTTTCTTTGCTAATATTTTGCAGTTGTCGTTATCGAAACCTCCCATTGTATGACTAGATCATATTCTTAGAAGAAGGAGCAAACACCATTGCCTAATGAGCTGCTTAATTAGTGTTTATAGGATAAGAACAAATGTATGTTGCGTTAGCAAATTAAAAGTTCTTTTGCAAGACAATCCTTCTATCTAGTTACAAGGGTTTCGAGAAGACATTCAGATTGTTAAGACACTTTTATCTGTTCTAGTACATAATATTTCTCTGATGCTGGCATATATGAATACGCTGATTCCGAAAGCTACCTCCGATCTTAAAAGGATAAGCTCTATCCAAAGGATTGTAGTATAATAGTATTAACAATCTTACAGTGGAAATCCAGATTCACTTGCTCTTTGTAAATGGACTCCACCTCAGCTTTTATGCCATATTGGTCATGACTGATGAATATGATTCACTCACGAAATATTAAAGGTAAAGGCATACAACATCTTGGATTTGATCTATTTAAGTGCTCATAATCGGTGTTTTTAGACTTTGAACCAAATGTTATACTTAATTAAAGAATTGGTTTATAGATTGATTCAATTGATAATAATAGTATTAGTATGATATTATTAAAAGTTTAAAACGAGTTTTAGTTTTGTAATAATATTATGACATCATTATAATGGTTGAATCGATTTGACTCAATATTTGAATTATATTTTAATACTACTCACTTGATTCAATCTAAGTCAATTCGATTCAATAACTTAAACAAATTTTAACTATGACTCGTATTAGATTTGACACCAATTTTTGATTGAATTGATTGAAAGCGACCAAAATAATGAATTCCAAATCTGCTGAGCATTTTCACATTAATTAATTCAGTATAAAACTCACCTAACTTGTTAGCTCACAAAATCAACACATAAACTATGTGGGTTATGTGTAGGATGACCTAAGAAATTATTTAAAATAAAAAAAATCAAGCCAGGACAAGCTTCCAGCATGCCCTTTAATTATCTAATAATTAATGGCTTAGATAGAATAATAATATTCTTAAGAGGAAATAAGACAACACCCACATCAATTTCCAACTAATTTTTGGAGCCATTTGTTCCTTATTTCATGAATTGATTTATTATTGCGGTTTAGCCCTATATTTGCATTGATCTTTCGTGCCAGTATTTCTTAGGGCTCCACCTCACGACTCCCTTACAAATATTAATATAATGTTTTAATTGACTTCGAATAGAATCGAAATTACAATTTCTTCGGGATTCTATGTTTGAAAAAAAGTTAAATCAAGTATTGAATATCCTTAAACAAGTTAGTCAAGTCAAACGAATCAGTATTAAATATGATTAATTATGTTATTAATATTTAGTGGTTGATTAGAGACCAAGTGTCCTATGCTTAAGTTAAAAGCAAATTGTGCTATTTCATATTCTCTAAGAGGATTAATTCATTTCATTTGTTTTTGTTTGATCGGAGAGATTAATATATATCATGTAGAAATTGTTCAAAGAGTTTTGCACCATATGAACTGATTTTTTTTATTTTTTATTTTTGTCATTGTTATGGATAAAAAACTAATGATCCCCATTTCATTAACAGTCTTGTAAATATTATGAACCCTAATATTAAATTCACACTTTTAAATTTTATTTCCACAATTTTTAATTAACTTTTCCTTTGGAAGAATATAAAATTCTATCTTTTCCATTCAAATCAAGCTACTATATAATAAAAATTTCTAGCTTTTGATTTATATCAATTCAATGTTTGACGTTGAATATATCTACTCCTAACTTTTGATTTAAGATGGTTTGTTGCACTTAATCAGCCAACAAATAAGAATTTATGTAAAAAACCCTAGTGAACAAAATTCATATAGTGAAATAAAGTTTCTTACACTTTTCTCTAACTCCTTTGAAGTATGATTTTTTTTTTTTTTAGAAAAAATATCTCTTTAAAATTCGTGTATTGTTCTCATGAGCTTAACAGAAACAGATTAATTTCATTTTCTGTGTTCAAAGTCTAGTAAAAAATTTCAGACGCTCAGATTCAAACAGTTCACATGACCGAGAATTATCAATAAGGGCAAAGGATTATGGCTACCAGCTATAATTTTCAATGACATAGAAGACCATTAAAAAGTAAAAATTGACGCAAATTTCTCTCTTTTTTCTTATATAAATAAAAATTCTAATGAAAACCCTAAATATAAAAAGAAGTGAAAAAGTAGTTTCGGCTATTTAAATACCTAAGAGGGGACTTAAACCCGAATCTTATTCAAGTAAATCAGAAATGTAACAGATCGACTAATCTAGGTGATTTTCATATTATAATTCAATCAAATTCTCTTTTAAGAATTTTGACCTCTACCTTAAATTGTACTTGTCAATCAAATTATGTTACCAAATTACATACTTTTCTCCATTTCGACAAGACAAAGTATTTGAGAATAATAGACCGATGAACAAAGTTTTGATTTTACAATAAGGTTAGATAGCTAACCTCCGAAAATGTGACACCGTTATTTGTCTTCAGATTATATATATATATATATATGTATATATCATTCTCCATAATAACCTAATTCACCATTAACTATGGAAAGATAATGAAATTAAATTGGGGAATTAATTTGTCACAATCATTGTACATAAAGAGACAAGACCATTTCGAGAAAGAGGATGGTGAGTCATGAAGGAGGTCCCAATTTCTGACTCAGCTTCGACTATGATTCTATAAAGCTGGCATTTTCCTTTGCCAATTGCCATCATCTCTTTCTTCTTATCAAAGTTAAGTAACAAAAACTAAGGAGGATGAACATGTGATTATTTAAAAGTTTGAGGGTTTTGATGAATTTACCATGGGGATGATGCATGATACATGCATGGGCATGGATGGAGAGGAGAGTTTGAAATGGGTTTGGCTTTGGGAACGTTGAAATTAAGCCACCAGACATGGGGGTCTATGGTAGGACGTGCTCCACGACATTAGTGCATGGCGCTGTCTTGAATTATTGACACTGCACGGCCACCAATTTCAAATACGGCTCTACAAAATTCAAGTCTCTTTTTCCCACTGATGAAAATTAAAATATAGTTATAATATTTATTGAAATACTAAAAATTTCCATATTTTATTTAGAATAATCATAGGAATTAGAAGTAGTTTGATCTTAAATATGGGTGATTTTATATATAAAATTTTAAAAACTTGATTTATTATGATATGATTTATTTATTTATTATTATTGTATTGAAAAATACCTACTTCATAATAATCTGATACGATCCCTTTCTCAAGAGAAAACTTTGACCAATAAGATCTTGATTTAAGAGGAAGAAGTCATATAAATTGCCAAAGCCAAAGTTGTCCTTACATTGTTGATATTCACACCCACGTGCGTTTACCTCTTAAATTCAGCCTCTCTTTTGAACACTCGCAAACATCTCATTGAATCTATATGTATCCTGTCCGACCCTGCAGAATTCTAAGTCAGGAAACACAACTCTCTTGATCTCCTTCTGACTGAACCACCTGCTTCTGACACCAACTAACTTTCCCAAATGGCCCTGGCGACTTTTGAGATTTCAAGATTGACTCATATTTAATTGCAACTGAAAACAAATTCTTTGATGAATGGAAATTTAGCCTAGCCCAAATATGTTCGAATGTCGAGGATGGTGTTTATTTGGAAACCCAAGCCCAATAAATCTGTGTAATACGAGAAATGTTAGCAAGGGTCTTTAGACTTTCTACATGATCATACAGTTTTTATACATAGTAATTCTTTACACACTTTCACTATTAAAAAATATGAAAGTTTTGTTATGAAGAAATGATTCTCTATCATCAACATGGTTGTATGAACTTTAAGTTCAAGTATGGTTTTATTTTGGTAAATTTCAAGTTACAAATAAATATCCTAGTGTAATAATTCAGAATGAATAGTAATAAATAAGAGATCATAAAAGGAAAATAAAATGATAGATATCACGTAATAATTTAAATTAATGAAATAAACAACAATTGTTAGAAATTTTAAAAAGTAAGTTGTAATATGGAGTAACATAGTAACTTGACTCAAATCCAATTTAATTATGAAAATCATATAAGAGGAGGCTCGAGAGACAGACCTCGAGCGACACATCGTAATTTATGCTAACCTCAGTCATATCGATGAGGTTAATTAAATGAGAAGACATACAATAAATTAAAT
This sequence comes from Anacardium occidentale, assembly GCA_026122585.1. Taxonomy (NCBI): domain Eukaryota; kingdom Viridiplantae; phylum Streptophyta; class Magnoliopsida; order Sapindales; family Anacardiaceae; genus Anacardium; species Anacardium occidentale. The sequence goes on along the minus strand of JAJEJH010001081.1, from coordinate 5,206 downwards.
ATATAACAATAGCCTTAATTACAAGTTAGGTATGTATGGATGATAAATAACATAGCATATTACATATATAATAGAAATAATGTATAAATCTATTGCAGTTGCTCCTGTTGATAATAATTTTTACTATTAAGGGGCTCAAATACAGGAGTAAATCACATTTTTTTACCCAAACTTTAATGTAAAAAACTTTTCCATCACTAGATGAGTTAACAATATTTTCTCAATCTAAATCAAACATTTTAATAATAAAAGAAAAATCTTAAAACATTGCTAGGAAGTAAGGTTATTATTTTATCCATACTATTTTTTTTTTCAAAATTACCATACACCCGAAATCAACAAAAATAATCAAAAAACATGTAAATGCGCAAATTCAATAAGAATCCACTTATTTTCTTTTTCTTTCACTCTCACAACTTTTTTCCTCTTTTCCTGGTTTCAAGTTATCATCAATTTCACCTTCTTTCTCTTCTTCCTTTGATCCATTTCCTTTCACCCTCTTCATTTTTTTCCTTGGTTTGATGATTTTAGATTGTCATTGACTACAATTTTTTGTCAATCGAATTGGGCTTCCATGTATTAGCTACATGTTTAGCTTGGGATAACTTCGACGTGGAGTGGAAATACACAACTAGGGCTGGATACGAAGCGAACCAAACGTGAACACGAATATGTTCAAGTTTGCTTCGTTGGCTTGGTGGGCTTCATTCGCATTCGGTTCATGTTTAACGAACAAGTGCAGTAGGGGATCGCGATTCATGTTCATGCAAGCGAGGAGGGCTAATATTCATTCGTCAGGCTTGTCACTGTAGATCATTTTCAAAAAAATCAGAGGGGTAGTCACAAGCAAAACACAACAACAAAAAATGTTAAATGAAATCAGAACAAACCTATTTAAAGAAGCAAGCAAGATGAAAAGTAAAGGGACAGTCATAGTTATCATAACAAATCAACAACATGTGCAGTTCGTATAAGGCAAAATATAGCAGCAGAGATTAGTAACAGATATTCAACCCAACAATTAAGAGATCAGAAGAAGAAACCCTAACCTCAACATGTGTATCATCCATTAAACGAATAGTTCAATTTTCACCAAACTATTCGCTATCTCAGTTCAGATTCGTATTTATTTTGTCGAATCTTCGATACGAATGTTAGTCCTTGGGTTCGGTTCGTTTGACAATGGTGTCATTTCGTTGTCGAACGAAGCAAGCTCAAAAAAAGCCCAAATACATTTGCTTCGAATCCAGCCCTATGCACAACAAAATTGGAAGTTGTCCAAAACCGTGATGATTTTTGGATGAGTATGGTTGAACAATAACATGCATGAACACATTCAAGTATAACAAGGTTGCATGGATGAAAAACAAGCATAGAGACAAGAATAGTTTAGATTTAGTGTCTTTCTTTTTGTCAAATTTTCTTGGTTTGAGGGAGTTGAAGACTTGAATCCAAATACCTCTAAAAACAAACATGTGTGTGTGTGTGTGTGTAACATTTTACATGATTTTACTTTATTATCCTTTAGAAGGTACTAAGCATCCCTAAATAATTATTTCTCTCTTTCTTAAACTTCTCAAGCTTATAGGTGTGACCTTCTAGGTTCATTGTAGCCTAGTTGTGAGTTGTTTTTGGTCTAACTGAAAAATAATATTTGAGACTTATCGGCCATGATAGTCATCTAGTAATGATCTATAGCTACTAAACCACAATGAATACATAATCCATTGAACCTATTTCTAATCATACATATTGAGTAGTGAAATCTCTTTATTATTGAGTATCGATTGAGTATCGATCAAGAAGGGGTTCATAACATGCCAGAACCCTAACCTTAACCACATAACAATTCATCAATCAGTATATTTGGAACATATCATCAACTTACTGTACATAATGTGATTAGTCTTGTACATAACCATATGAGAAATACACATTCATACTAGATGTATTTATAAGATCTCAGGTATAAGGATTAATGGCACACTAGTATGATCTTATGACAAATCATTAATCACATATTAAATGCCCATATAATTCATCATAATTAGTAACATTAAAAATTAGTTTCCTATCCATTAATTCATACTAATGCCTTAATGTAGGACCCGCCGCCACGAGTACCCCTGCTACTAAAAGATACTGATCTTTTATTCAATAAACTGGAACTTGGGTACCCGAGACGGGAATCCTACGAAAAAGAAAATACTACTGCTGGTCTGCATTACAAGCGGAAGCTGAAACTAAATCTGAAATATACAATGAGCCCAATGGCTTTCATACATATGTGACTGCTCTGTACAACTGTTTTACATCTGAGTACATATACATTTACAAAACGTACAAGTACAAGACCTCACAGGTCCAACTGAAAATAAAATACAAACTGGAGAGTGTGTGTGGGGTCCTCCTCGCTAGCCTCAATCCACCCGCTCCTCGCCAGCAGTAAACTGACCTGAAAAGGAAGGAAGAAGGAAAGGGATGAGTGATAAAGATCACCCAGTAAGCATTCCTTACTTCCCTCAACCCAAGCAAACAGCAAACAAGGGCATACATACCTGATCGGCCCTATTCATGCATCTAATCGCTTGCTGGCACTGAATCTGATTTATCTGATTACTGCTGTTATCTGATTATTCTGTTATCTGGTTACTGATTTCTGATTAATGCATGTCAATATGAATATATGAAATGACATGCTGAGCTGGAATCTGAAAATGACTGATGATGCATGTATCTGAGCATCTAACTGAATGTACCCGAAGGTACCTGCTGTGCTGATCAGGCTGATGAACACAGGGATTCGGCATCCTGGCCAAGTGAGCTGAACATTCTAGCTACTGGCTAGAAAGCTGAAACTGATCTGCTGATATACTGCTGAGCTGACTGACTGGTGTCAGAAAGCTGGGTCCCACAGATGCCCCCTCGAGTTCACCCCAAAACTGAAACCCATAGATTGGGTTCTGACTGCTGAAAACTATTGAATTCGGATCCCTGGATCCTCATTCAGACTATATGCTATGCTTTGAATGCATATGCTGCTATTCTTAACTGAATTCTGAATTATCTGATGTCTGATTGCTTTTGGATGGATTACCAAACCTTTAATAAATCAATTTCTGAATTTCTGGAAGAAACTGGCTGACACACGGCCGTGCAAGGAAAGCACACGGTCGTGTAGCACACACACACGGCCGTGCAGGCAAAGGCACACGGGCGTGTGCCCCAGCACACGGGACCGCGTGTCGGTCGTGCGTCTGGGCGTGTGTGCTTCTGGAATTCTGGCCATTTCATGCAATAAATGGGACACACGGCCGTGTCTCTCAGGACACACGGTCGTGTCCCTGCGTTTTCTGCCCGTGTGCACTTCGTGCACACGGCCGTGTCTTTGCAGAAACAAGGGCACACGGGCGTGCTCTTGCGGGCACACGGTCGTGTGTCTTGCTCTGCTCAGACATAGCTCGCCTGAAACGCGCTGGAAACCAACTGATTCTCAACCAAACGGAAATTAACTGGAAATATGCATAAATGGCACTTCTAATAACACATATCAATCATCAATCTCAACATCCATCCACTGTTACTGATTCCACCATTAACACATCAAGTTTTCTCACACTACACACACACAGCAAAGCATGCATGGTTCTGGGTGGAAAATAAACATGGCAATCAACATATAATCATCATCTCATCATCATACATACATACAAGCATAGCATCTCAAGCTAGGAATGGAAACTCGCATTTCCATCCACATCAAACAAGCTGGAAAACTGAAGGAGAGAGTAAGAAACACTTACCTCTCGACATGGCTGCTGGAAGCTTAAACTCAAGCTATTCTCTCTGATCTCTAGCTGGATTAGGAGCTACTGGAAGCTGAACTTCTCTCCTAGGGCTGGAAGCTGCTGAAAAGGAGAAGAAAGCTGGCTGAAATGGGTGAGAAAATGAAAATCTCCCGTCTCTCTCTTTCTTTAATCCCACCTGCACGGGCGTGCAGGCTTGGCGCACGGGAGTGCGCCTGGGAAAATGGATGAAATCCATTTCCCGCGCTTCGCATGATTAAAACCTCCCGAAAGGCATCATACGAAGGCCACACTGCTCTGGAAAATTACTAACTCACCCCTGAAATCTGCTAAACTCCCAATCTATCTCTGAATTCTATTTCTAACCCCAAAGCTCTACCCCTAAGGGCTTTTCTAACCTGGGATGCTACACTTAATGATATGACTTTCATACCACTTGCACTAATATCATCTTATAATATTCAATATAGACATTTAGTATGCTTACTATGCGATATTATTGCTCAATTGACATCACATATGTAAGGGATTGTAAACATCTCATTTTGACCCAACTAAATTTTTTTCAATGATGTAGCCTATAGGTTTCTATATAAAATTTTCGAATCGATAAATTGGGGCTTGAGGATTGTGAACGAAGGATTGGACTTGAAAAATGTGCCTAGACCTAAATCTTAGGGCCCTAAGAACATCTCTTAGGCCTAATTCCCTTGAAATTAGCCTTAATGCTGAGTTTGGATTTGTTTAAAGCCTATATGACATTATAATTGGACTGTATGCTTGACCTATATGTGGAGATTATTTTGTAAGCATTTATGGATGGTTCGGGATGATAGGTGGACATACGACGTGTTATCACATTTGTAGTTAAATGTTGAGCATTTATAGATGCTCGCAAAATGTCTATGCATAATGTCAAATCCACGTTTTCTAATAGAACTCTATCTCTAGGGATAATTATGATTTCATCATAATTAAATAAATTATCCCTAGGTATAATTCTAGAAATGAGGTTCACTTCTATTGAAAAATTATCCTTGGAGGTTTACCTAACCCTATATAAAAGGCTAGGTTTTCCCGGTTTGATAGGGGATGACAACCTACGAACACTTGAGAAAACCCTAAGAGAAAATATTCACTTTAGGGATTTTAGGAAAACACTTATAGGATTATTTTGGGAAACACAAATACACATGAAAGAGAGATCTTGAGGTGTCAAACCTAATCAACCATTCATATGTCCCCATATCTTTAACCTGTCAAACGCATATTGAAGGAGATGATATTTAGGTATGTTTCTTAAGGGGACCTTGACCTAATTTTTTGTTTGGTTGTTTGTTTGATAATTTGATTATTTATTGATTTGCCTTTTATGTTATTGTTCATTCAACACTAGTTGT
>JAJEJH010001080.1:0-47814 GCA_026122585.1 Anacardium occidentale | reverse complement strand
AACTCTGCCCAGGTCATCTGCTACTCACTGATGGTAGCCCTAGCTAGTGTAGGGCCCGCCGCCACGAGTACCCCTCTGCTGCTGAATATTGCTACGGGGAGCTTTTATTAATAAACTGAAACTTGGGTACCCGTAACGGGAATCCTACGAAATAAAATCTGAAACTAAAACTATACAATTCTGCGCATGCGGAAGCTGAAACACATACATCAACTGAAAAATATACATAAACTGTTCTGTACAATGGGCCCAATGGCCTATATCATATATATATATATATATATACAATGTTTCTATACATCTGGATACAAAAGCATTTACATAATGACCACACAGGTCCAACACTGAATATACAAAACTGAGATCGCAGTATGGGCCCTCTCCGTCAGCCTCGATCCAGCCGCTCCCCGAAAACAGCACGAACCACCTGAAAAGGATGGAAGAAGGAGGGGGATGAGTGATAAAGATCACCCAGTAAGCGCTCCTTACTTCCCTTAGAACCCAAGCAAGCACAAACAAACACAATAATCAAACATACCTAGGCCTCGACCCTATTCATACATCTATGCGCTTGCTGGTATCTGAAAACTGAATACTGAATATCTGATTCATTCATTTACTGATATCACGTTTATTCATGTCATGATGTGTATGTCATGTCATGCTAACTGAAAATACTGGATGCATGCATCTGAATACCTCTCCGCACCTGGAGGTACCTGCTGTGCTGATCAGACTTGGTGGAATACAAGGATTCGGCATCTTGGCCATGTGGGCTAAACAGTCTAGCTACCGGCTAGAAAGCTGAATCTTAATACTGCTGTACGATCTGACTGGTGTCAGAAGGTTGAAACTGAAATGCTGTTGAACATTCTGAATGGTGTCAGAAATCTGAGTCCCACGGATGCCCCCTCGTATTCACCCTATACTCTTACCCGTACATCGGGTTTTGAATACTGAATACTGTTGAATTCAGATCTCTTGATCCTCTCTGAAGCTACATGTCGTGCTATGATATGCATATGCAGCTTATTAGCTGAATTCGTACTCATCTGATGCTTATCTGAAGCCATTTAACATTTATTTCGAATTCGCATGCTTAATTTCTCAATTAATCATCATTTTCTGAAAAACTGCTGATGCACGGGCATGCGACCTGAGGCACGGGACCATGCGTTGGTCGTGCGTATGGTCGTGCAAGCTACTGGAATTCACTATTCATCTTCACTGAAAACGCTTACGCACGGGCGTGCTCCCCAGGGTGCATGGACTTGCGTCTGGAAATCTGGCCGTGCACATATCGTGCACACGGGTGTGCATCTGGAAAAACAAAGACTCACGGCCGTGCCATGCAGGCGCACGGTCGTGCGTCTGGTTCTTTAACAAAGCATAGCCTGGAAACATGCACAAAATGCTAACCAAGTCTCACTCATTTGCAATAACACTTCAATTACACATTCTCAGCACCACAAACAACACAATTCAAGCACCCAACTCGACATGCATCAACTCATATGGCTTCTACCATGGAAACATATCAATTTCTCTCACTAAACATGATCAAGTTTGCATGCAAGATTCAAGGGCGGCAATCTCATCAATTTGCATCACAATTATCATCAAACAAACATTCATCAACTCATCAACATGATAAGCAACCAAATTCATCAAGGCAAGCTGGGAAAACTGCGAGAAGAAGTGAAAGAACACTTACCTCTTGCCATGCTTCGGAAAACAACTAATCTCTTCGCTCTCTCACCGGATTGGGAGCTACCGGTGGCTGGATCTCCTCTCTAAGAATGGGAGGAACTGCTGAAATGAAAGAGAGAATTGGCTCAAGTGAATTTGGGTGAGAAAAATGTCTAAGTCTCACGGCTCTTACTTATATACTAAGCCACGCACGGTCGTGCATCAATGGTGCACGGGCGTGCACAAGGGAAAATAAGCATTACTTATTTCCCGCTCAATCGCCTGATCGAATCCTTCTGAAAGGATTCCTACGAAAGCCACACAGCTCCGAAAACTTACTAACTCACCCCTGAACTTTACTAGACTCCCAATCTCTCTCTGAATCTCGTTTCTAACCCCAAGACTCTACCCCTTAGGGCTTTCTAGATCTAGGATGCTACAGCTAGGCCCCCCCAAACCTTGGCATCACCTCAGAGATGGAATGCCGCAAATTTGACTTTCTCTCTCTCTGACAACGTGAAGAGACCCATGACGCTCTCCACTGACTCAATCCATTCTTCTGCCACCGCTGGATCTCTAGACCCACTGAATTTGGTTGGCTGATACGGCCCTGACAGATGATAAATGAGATGCAGCCTCTCTGATGAGCTTGTACCCACTGTCTCTGTACTCATAGCCTGACTGTACTCTGTAAACCCAGGTGGATACTGATACTCTTCTCTAACTGGCCGAGGCTGAAACTGGTAACCTTCTCTGGCTGACTGAGGCACTGAATGATATCTTGGCTGAGGCCGTGACTGTGGTTGTGGCTGTGCTGTTCTTCTTCTTGAAGACTAATAAGTTTCAGGCTAAGGGGTGTAGACACCCCATTTTGGACCCAACAGGGTCACCCCCGATGATGAAAAACCTGGATGTTGACTTAGAATTTTTGAGATGTTGAACCGAGGATGAACGAGTTAAAAAAAAAAAAGTTTATTTTATGTTTTTTTTTTTTAAGTGTATTTATTTTAGTACAAAAAAAAAATAGTGTTTATTTTATTTAAAAATAAAATCCTAATCCTAATCCTAAACCCAAGCCATCTAAACCCAAATAATAATAATAATAAACAAAACCCAAAACCCTAGCCCATTAAAACCTAGCTAAAAACCCAATCCAAAAGCCCAGCAACCAAGAAAGAGGAGAGCCCAAGAAAATAATAAAATAGAAGTTTAATGCATGCAACCCAAGAAGAGAATATGCAGCCCAGAAACAAAAGGAGAGGCCCAGCACACGCACTATCCCTTTCTTTTTGGTTTGCTGCCATTTTAATACTTATCTGCTGGCATGCTTATCCCCTATTTCGCGCAAATTAAAAATTGCCAGCCTTACATAATATCTTTTTTGGACTGTTACATTTTATCTTTACCGGGGATCAAGGGAATTAATTTCCCTGTTCACAGCCGGTCAAGGGAAATGAATCCCTTGATCTCTCCAAGTTATAAAAAAGGAGAAAAAAAAAACTTTTTAAAAAGGGGGAGGATAGTGTGAGCTGGGGAAAAAAAAAATAATACAGAGAAGGGGGGGAGAGAGGAGAAAAAAAAAATTTTCCGGGAAGGATTTTTCAAAACAAATCAAAAATTGTTTAGCATATTTGAAAATTAAATAGTACTCTACTGTTTTTGGCTCAACATCGAAAAACTTCTAATCGAATTCAGGTTAGTCCCTGAGGGGAATTTTTATAAATAAATTTTTTTTTATTATTTCATTTTATTTTATTTTTTACATACAAATTATATCTTATAATTTGTATTAATATTTTTTTCTTTGTTGTATTTTCGCGCGTATGTAAATATTCTATATATATATTCAATTTTTGTTGTGTTTATATTTTATATGTGATATATTTTATTTTATTTTATTTTGTTGATATTCCGTATTCGATTTCTTTTGTATATTGATACCTTTTTTTTTTTATATACATTCTGCATTTTAGTGTATTCGTATTCTGTATTTTAAAATTCTGTATATATTTATTTTTATTGTGTATATATACTATATATCATACTGCATGTCCTGTGTATTGGTATATAATATATATAATATACTGCGTGCATACATATGTCGGATGAGACTGCCCGCCTTGATGGCAAAAGGTGGGCTATGTCATTTCCCCCTCCCAGGTTATATACTGTATATATTGTATGTCATGCTGTGTACATAAGCTGTGTGTATGGTATGTATATTATGCTATGTATATAAATTATGTATATGGCATGAGTATTTTTTAGTATAAAAATGCAAATAAACTGTGTAAAATTTTATATTTTGTGTGCGTCCGCGTATATTCTATGTATAACATTCTGCATGTAAATGGAACGAATATCACTGGTTGCATTGGTGGCAAGTGACGGGGATTTAGTCTGTGGAGACCTGGGTTCGAGTCGCGAATGGGGGGAATTTTTACTTATTTTGCTTACTCTGTGTATGTATATTATATTGGGCTTCCTGTTGGGCTGCATGCTGCCGATTTTGATTGGGCGGGCCGGCTGGGCCGCATTTTGGTTCATTCCTTAGATGGGCTGCTTTTATTTGAACTAAGTTTCTAGCTATGATCTTCATTTTTATTTTTATTTCATAAATTATAATTTTCTCCTAACCAAATTTTGTATTGCAGGATTTATTCATTTTACATATCTATGTATTTATTTTATTTGTTGGATTAATTAACAAAATTATTTTTGTAGGATTTATTTATTTGTTTTCCTAGGCTTGTTTAGGACTAGAATAAATGTATAGGGGTGTATGTGCAAAGAGGATGTAATTACTTTTTTTTTTATGTATTTTTATTGTGAATGTCTTATTTATTATTTTTAATATTCCTCGAACGAGTCAAACATGGGAGAGAAGCCGATTGAAGACGTAATGGATGCATATTTAGTTTATATTTCTTTTATTATTTATTAAATTTGTGCTAACACATTTTGTTTTACAGGGTTTACTTATTTATTTATTTTTTAGGCTTGTTTAGGGGTTAGATCCAATGTATAGGGGTGAATGGAATCGGATTGTAATTTCCTTATTTTTATTTTTGTTTTCTTTTATTTCGTGGATGATTTAATTCTCATATCTATTTTGGATGATTTTATTTATTCACATTGTGTGATAATACGGAATTTAATTAAACTTGGTAACGCGCTTAACGGACGAACCACAATAGTGGAGGCCGGCTTTCACGCCGGGCGGCATGGGTGCCTAACACCTTCCCATCGCCGTACCTGACTCTCCGAACCCGACCCATTGGGCAGGTGAAGGGTAGTTGGGTCCTTTGCAAGGGATCCATAAATCGTCCATCCTCACCGATGTGTACTTTCCCGGGGTTACTCCTGGGTGGCGACTCCATAGACTTCGTAGCGGGCCACAAACCCGTTATGCGCTCCTCTTGACCACGTTTAGGGTGGTTAAACAAGAGTGGTAAGTCTGTCCTGGCATGGCGCGGCAAAAACCGGTGCCACAAGGGGGATTAACTCTGGCTGGCTCTTGAACAATACCCACGCCAGCCTGCTGTAAACTCTCTCTGACCACTTCCTCTATCATGTCTCTGAGCTGATTTTGCCTGACAGACACGTGGGAGGAACTCTGAGATCGCCGCCCCCCACTCACACTCACACTCATGGGTTGAACATGAGGGCTACTACTGGCCTCATCTATATATCTAGGCACATATTCTTCTTCTCTATCTATAGCATCACAAGCAAACAAGGGTTAGAAACATAAAATAACTCAAAGCTGAAAAGAAATACCTGACTGTGCTGTGAGGAGGGTCTGGACGATAGCTGCGAGGGAGAAAAACGAGCACCACACACTTACAACTCAGACATCTACTAAAATGGCACAGAGAAACGCTCTAATACCAACAATGTAGGACCCGCCGTCACGAGTACCCCTGCTGCTGAGAATCACTGTTCTTTTATTTAATAAACTGGAAACTGGGTACCCACGATGGGAATCCTACGAAAAGAAATCTACTGCTGAGCTAATTTACACTACATGCGGAAGCTGAAACTAAATAAAAATGAGCCCAACTGGCTTTTCATATATATATATATAAACTGTTCTATACAATATTCTTTACACCTGGAAACATTTACAATGTATACAAGACCTTATAGGTCCAGAACTAAAAATACAACTGAAAACTGTGTGTGTGGGGTCCTCCTCGCCAACCTCAATCCACCCGCTCCTCGCCAGCAGCAAAACCTGTAAAGGAAGGAAGAAGGAAAGGGATGAGTGATAAAGATCACCCAGTAAGCATTTCCTACTTCCCTCGACCCAAGCAAGCAACAAACAAGGGCACACATACCTGGTCGGCCCTATACATGCATCTAATCTCTTGCGGGTGCTGAAATTGATTGTTGGGTTGTTGATTTTCATTATCAATTAATTATTGAAATGAATGCCATGACAATGAAAGCTGAAATCTGAATATGCATGCATGCGAATCTCTATATGTACCCGAAGGTACCTGCTGTACTGATCAGGCTGATGAACACAGGAATTCAGCATCCTGGCCAAATGGGCTAAACATTCTAGCTACAGGCTAGAAAGCTGATAACTGTGCTGAGCAGTCTGACTGGTGCCAGAAAGCTGGGTCCCACGGATGCCCCCTCGAGTGCACCCAAACTGTAACCCGTATATCGGGTTCTGAATGCTGAAATCTACTGGATTCAGATCCTTAGATCCTCCTTCAGACTATATGCTATGCTATGAATGCATATGCTGCATTTCTTAACTGATTTTTGGATTATCTGATGAATATTAAGCCTTGGATGGATTACCAAACCTGTTATAAGTCAAATTCTGGAATTCTGGGAAAATCCGGCTGACACACGATCGTGCAAGAAAAGCACACGGTCGTGCACGCAGCACGCACGGCCGTGCTAGGCAAGGGCACACGGGTGTGTGCCCCAGCACACGGGACCGTGCGCTGGTCGTGCGACTAGGCGTGCAAGCTACTAGAAAATCTGGGCCATTTCACGTAAAAGAAGGACACACGACCGTGTCCCTCAGGACACACGATCGTGTCCTCAGCTTTTCAGACCGTGTGCACGAAGTGCACACGGCCGTGCCTTCGTAAAGACAAAGGCACACGGGCATGCTCTTGTGGGCACACGACCGTGCTCCTTGTCTCGCTCAGACATGGCTCGTCTGAAACTATTGGAAACCCATCAATTTCTCATCTAATCTGAAATTAATCATAAACACACATCCAAGGCACTTTAATATGCATATATGCATCATCAATTTCATCATCCATCCCGAACTACGGATTCCACCATGGCAGTTCAAGCATTCTCTCACAACACACACACACAAACAAAACATGCATGTATCTGGGTGGAAAAATAAGCATTTCAATCATCATTTCATCACATATAATCAACCAAACATGCTGGAAACGTAAACACACATTTCCAGGCATCATCAAGCATCACAAAGCAAGCTGGGAAACTCTGGAAGAAGTAAGAAACACTTACCTCTTGACATGGCTGTTGGAAACTTAAACTCAATCTAATCTCTCTGATCTCTGGCTGAATTGGGAGCTGCTGGAAGCTGGATTTCTCGCCTAGGGCTGGGAACTGCTGAAATGGAGAAAGAAAAGCTGAAATGGGTGAGAAAATGTAATAACTCTCGCCTCTCTCTCCTTTACTACCCACCTGCATGGGCGTGCAGGGATGATGCACGGGAGTGCACCAAAGGAAAATGAATGAAATCCATTTCCCGCGCTTCGCATGATTGAAACCTCCCTAAAGGAATCATACGAAGGCCACACAGCTCTGAAAAACTACCAACTCACCCCTGAACTCTTCTAGACTCCCAAACTATCTCTGAATTCTATTTCTAACCCCAAAACTCTACCCTTAAGGGCTTTTCTAACCTGGGATGCTACAGTAGCACCAGCTAAGACTAGGGGTAGATTTGATGTCACTCAAGACTGATTCAAACTCAGATTAAATTCATATATAAATACTAAGTTTGAGCTCAAATACTTTCAAACTAGTATATAATGTCACTGAAGAGTCGTCAATAAGGTGAGCAATATCATTGAAGGGATAAATAGTATCATTAATATGATAAATAATGTCATCAGAAGAACAAACGAGTTAAACTGGAGTTCGAACTTAAAATCAACTTGTTCAAATTGAATGGTAGATTTGAGTCAAGCTAGCTCATATGAATGGATATGAACTGAGTCAAGCGCGAATACCTTGGCTTGAGTTTGATTTGAATGAAAAATGAGACAGCTTGAATTCTTCGAGCCAAAGTTAGGATACATTGATTTGACTTGGTCTTTAAGTTTGAACTTTAAAATTCAATTTGAATTTATGACTTAAATTCGTGACTCATATTCTTTGTTTAAATTTACAATTTATTGATAAAACGATGTTGTTTTGATATGACTTAAATCGAGTCACAAACCAAGTTTGAATAGAATTAAATCATTGTTTGACTCATGATTCAATGTTCATGTTTTTTTTGGGTCGCTTATTTGACTTTTACCAGCATTTATATGATTTATATTGACATATTTTAAGGGCTTTTAGCGACATTTTTAAGGGCTTATAAAGGTTTTTTTTTTTTGTTTTAACGTCTTTTTTTTTGCAATAGTTGGTTTTAATTATTTATTATTTGTCTTCACCTATCCATGATTTAGTTTAATATACAATAAGCAATCTAACATTTTTACAAATGAGCTAAGGTAAAATCAAAAAAAATCTCAATAATGTTCAATCCGATAATGTATTTGAGAATACATACTAATTAATTTGAGAATATATTAATAAAATATATCATATAATTAAACTACTAACATAATATTCAATATAATATACATAACACTCAATTACCCATTTGTCTCGCGATGTGTAAAGTTAAAAATTGGAAGAAATCGTCAAGAAGCTTGTTGGATTACTTGAGCTAAAATTCTGACATTCTTCTCTAGACAAAGAAATTAAGTGAAAAAAATAAAACACAAAATAATAAACAACTCATACCTAACAAGGTAAAACACAATAATCAACTTATTAGACCCTTATAAGTTTTGAAATGATACAAAACAAATGTTAATTTATCTAACCGGTCTCTGCTTGTATTGAACATGACAAAGATGACCAAAAGTTTTTAATTTTTTAAATTTTGTCTGACATATGACCGTGTGTAGTCAGGCTGCATGACTGTGTATGTGCTACAAGGATAACACATGACTTAGTTGAGTCATCCAAAGCGTCCATGAACAAAGAATACATGACGCACGACCATGGGTTTTTTGAGCACATGACTGTGTTTTAAAGACTTATTCTCGTGTTGGTCCAACCATGCTCATGTGAAAATAATTTTTGTTAGACATATGCTCATGTCGATACTACACACACCTGTGTTAGAAGAAAAATTTTGATCGTGTGATGATCATGCATGTATTATGTGAAAGATCGTGTAAGGTTCTGAAATTAAGGGCATGAAGACATACGCTAGTCCCTCGGGGCGTGGGTTCGAGTGGTGTAGGAGGCGTTAGAAAACCTCGGAGGGAGGGGCAATACCTGCTATGGGATGGGTTGAAAGGGGCCGTCATAGTCGACTAGTAGAGGCCAAGGCCTGAAGTAGTAGACTCGTACTGGCCTAGGGCCCGAGGGTCTGGGCCGTTACAGTTAGGTGGCAAGGCAGGTCAGAATATCATTATGGACCTGTTAGATTCTTTGACGAAGAGCATCAATGGGCTATAAAATTAATCGTGTGTTGGACTATAATGTCTACTCGATCCATTTGGTAGACTGGATGATTTCTATAAGAATGTGATTTTGGGCAATTGCATTATGGGATTGGCAGTTTAATATGGCTTCGACATGAGTGTTTTGGTCTATAGTCTTGTTAGGCCTAATAGTTCCTAGATTTTTGATTTTCCAAGCTTGGTGAGTTTGGGTGGATTGGTCCTCTATAGGCTCCAATGGAGGGAACTCAGCTGGTTGGAACATGGCTATGGTAGGAATTGTTGTCTAATGGTGGATTTTAGGCTTCCACTGTATTTTAATTTTTAGAGTACATTGTTGATTGGTGTTGTTTATATCTTTTGTATGAGGTATTGTGGAAAGGCAAAGAAGGCTTTTGTTGCTTTTCTTCCCATCCCAAAGGAGGAGGAAGGGGAGTCTATTTTTTGGAATGATTACCATAGTAGACGATGAAATCATATCGTCATAATGGTTCACTAAGAAGGTCATAGCTTGAAACACCATTTTTTGTATTTTTAGTAAAAAGGATCAGACCGATTTTTCTGCACTGCTTGTTGTGCTTCTCGAATTTGCTTTCTTCGAAGCTTTTCTCTATTGTGAGGAGAAAAAAGGTTCACTTGCTCAGGACAAGAAACACAAAGACAGTGGAGATCTGTAGAATCATAGGGTCTTAAGAGATACATGGGTTGTCCTGTAGGAGTAAACCCATAGACTTTTGCTTGTATATCTGGGACTTCCTCAAAAGAATATTGAGTATAAAAGCATGGAGGAGCTGATGGTTATCTTGGATTATGATAGGAGATGGAAAGTCGTCTGCTTGCAATTCTGGAAAACCTGGGTTCAATAGATCGTATCGGTTTTATGCAAGTGTTAAGCTATTGAATCTGCTCATAAACAATGTACTAGGTTTTGGAATGAGCTATTCCAGTTTAGATTTGGGTATCTGTCATGGCACCAAGGTACAATTTGGGATTTGATTTGATTCCATATTGAGAAAGATGGCATCATGGGTGCCTTGGGGTGTAGCAACATCCAAAGAGTTGTTCTGGACCCTGTAGGCTAATTGGTAATGGATGATGGTCATTAGAGTCTGACCTTTAGGAATGGCACCTATAATTTGTACTTGAAACTTGAGGGCATAACATAACTGAGGATCCTGATAAGACATACAAAAGTTAGAGAATAGTGTTACTATGATTATTCCTACATTCAATATGGTTTGAACGGTCCCAAGCTTAACGTGTTCAAAATTTGGGAATCATGTATCTAATAGTATAATTCGAGCTATGGTTAGAAGACTCGAAACATAGAAGGTGAGGGCAAACCTGATGGTGTAGCGACCCCCGCCTTAGGTCACTGTGCACTACAGAAATGTATTATAGATCATATATAAAATATACCTGCGACGAAGATCTCTACAGTAAAAAGGTTGCTGCTGCTACTGAATTTAAAACTTCTTTATAAAAGAAAGTAGTAAATATAATTTACTATGATAGTAAATCAAAAATATTGAAATATACGCGTAAAAGCCCCAGACTACTCATGTATAAAACATACTGCTCATACAATTTATGCTAAAGTATAATGCACACATATATATATGAGAAATAAGTAAAAGCATATGAGCCAAACATGTTATCTGCTGCCGAGCCATATCCTCAAAAATCTCACAGCTGTCTCGCTTTTGTTTAGCCCTCTCTACTCACTGACTTGTAAAAAGGAAATAAGAAAGGAGGAATGAGTGACAAGGTCACTCAGCAAGCGTTTCCTAACCCAAACACTCGTAGGTCTTACATTTAGCCGGCTACGTGACTCGTCACGTAAAAATTCTGTTTTACTGTTTTATTATTTCTGATTCTCTTTATATTTTGAAATGCATCTGTTTTTTGTATTATTCTTTGTCTTATTATGCTCTGTTTCTCATGAGATATTGTACATGACATGAAATGTATATGCTGATGTCATGTGTATACTAAAAAGCTATAAAACTTGCCCTTGGGCCTGATTTTTTGAAATTTTTTTTAAAAAAAATCTTTCTGATAATAAAAGTCGTGATTCGAAGATCTTGAATATATACATATAGTATAAGCTGAAAACTGTATCAGAAAATACTGTATCTGAAAATATCTGTTATGCTAGCCAGACTGATGAACACAAGGATTTGACACCCTGACCGTGTGAGCTCAAATCCTACTAAATCTATTGATGTACAACCAACACTCTCTCTAACGAGTTTGGTCAATGACCATATCCTCTCTAGCAGACGCTAGTTTCCCTCTCTAGCAGGTGTGCGAACTCACAGGTGTCGCCTCGTATTTACCCCTAACTGATATCTGAAATATCGTATATATATACTTTAAAATCATACTATTGGATCTTTAGATCCGTTTCTGAAACATCTTAAGTGACATGTCGTGCTCAATGCTGATAATCATGCATGATATGTTATTTTGTCATCTTATTACTAAGTTATGTGTGCTTAGAATTAACTTCTCTTTTAACTTTTTTTTTCACTTTTCTTAAGGTGTATGGGCATGTGTCAAGGCACACAAGACTATGTGCAACTCGTGTCCTTGGGCGTGCTAGCTTCTGAAATCATTTTATCAAACTTTGGCTGGTCACATGAGCGTGTGGTACGAACATACGGGAGTGCATACAAGGCACAAGGTCGTGTCTCACACTGCACGGGCATGTAACTACCTCACAACACTCCTATGTCCTGCTTACACGGGCGTGTAGAATTGGGAATAGACACACGAGTATATAGAATTAAGAATAGACACACAGGTACACAGACGTGTGTTTGAATTTTCATACGCACACGAATGCTATGCAAGGCCGTGTTCATGCAGAAATGAGGCCACACGAGTGTGCATCCTCAGGTACACAATCGTGTGCTCAACCTAAATTTTGTAGATTACGTCTGAAAACCCAGAAATCCTACTTAAATCACTTCCACACTTTAATTCATCAAACATATATATTAAATACATCTACTAGCATGCATGTACCATCATACACTCATCTTAAACACGTCATATATCATAATTAAAGCATACAACACATTTATACAAAATATACACATAAATCATGGAAATGGGCCACTCAATCATCCAGTAATTCATCATTTATAAACTCAAACATGTTGTTAATATCTCAAACAAGCACACAATGATTCTCACAAGCTCAAAACAGCTAAACATGCTCTGAAACTAAGTGAAAAATGTAAGGAAGCACTTACCTTTCGCCATAGAAGCTGAACCTCTCTCTTTGAAAGCCTCTGGATCTCTAATTTTGAACTGAGCTGTTGGAGAATCTCTCTCAACCACTCTAGGGTTCACTAGAGCTAAGAAAAGAAGAAGGAGAAGCAAGTGAAATAAGGTGGGAACTGCACGAACTGGAAAATAAAACAATATATGGTTTAATGGCAAGACACACGGTCGTGTGTACAGTGGAAATCTCAATTTTCACTCTTTTTCATGTCATACATGGAATATTCTTCCAGAATATCTATGCACAAGTCATAAAAGGCTTCTAAATGACTCGTATACCCTTGAACCCTCTCAAAACTCTTTTCTATCAAGGAAATTTCTCTTTTACCCTTGAATTCAAAACCTAAAAAGATAGTTTTACCCTCGGGCTATTACAAATGGCTCCAAAATGGAGATGGGTATAACTTTTCAAGCCACTCCTGTGTGAAATGCTCAGGATATTCCAAAGTGACATATTGTTCTGCTACAGAGGATTGAATTAGGTGGCTATTAAAATATGTACTTTGAACATATTTTTTAATTTTAAGAGTAGAAGAGTGGATAATAGTATTTAAAGTCCTTTTTAGAGTAAAAAGTGGTTTAAGATAATTGTGGTAAGGGTTAAGAAAGGTAAGGTTATTAGATAGTAAGCAGGATTCATGAGGTAAGTATTTAACTTCATACAAGTTGTCGACCTTATAAGAAAAGTGTTTTGGTACAAGAAAGGAAGGGATAATACTAGTAGAAGAAGAGGTAGATGTGGAATCTGTAGATTAGGACATTTTATGAAATTAGGGTAATCTTGGTAGAACCTCCTTTAATCTTCTAGTAAGGGCTGAAGGGGGAAGGTTATAAATATGGTACATGATATTGTTATACCAGTGGTAACGAAGCTTAAAAGCTTCTCTTCGGACTAGTAGACCTACAACCACAGGTTTCTAGCCTATATACCATAGTGGCTTTGATACCAACATGTTGAGACAGGGTTTCCAAGAGGAAAAGGCATGGTATGAAGTAAAGGCTACACTCACTAACCCAGGTATAGTCCATGGACTCCTTTCATTCTCATCCACCTAGAAAAGTATGCTCTGTGCGTACATGGAAACATGATCCTACACATTAGAAAATTCAGGGTTGTAACAATAGAAAATAACAAAGTGAGTGAGTAATCTCCATATCCTACCTCTAAGAACCCTACCAGAGTCCTCCTAGCCATTTGAGAATGAAAGGCTTCCTTAAACTATACTTGGGTTAGTGAGTGTAGCGTTTACTCCGTACCATACCTTTTTCTCTTGGGAACCCTGTCTTAACATGTCCCTACCATATTAAAAGTTGTTTTTGCCCATAAAAATAGGGACCAACCTTTTGACATCCACATAGTTACATAAAATGCCAAACAATCAAAGTAATGTTAAAAGGAAAAAGACAAACGACATAAGTGGGTCTTACTATACTATAGTATCGCCATGTCACCAGCCTTCCATTTTTTAGAAATTTCTTGTTTGGTGAAAAAAAGTGTTGCTGGGATGGAAAACCTTAACTTTCATTCTTGAGCAAAGATAAAGAAGAGAGATTATTTTCAAATGTGAGGTTTCAGAGAGAGTATTGGAGAAGATGAATTGTGAGTAGAGAGAGACAATTAATTTTTTAACTCTTTGCCACATCAGAAGGGAAGAGTAAAACTCTAATCAATGTTCACGTTTGTATCTATTACTATTTCAAACGATAAACTTGTGTAATAATCTAGTAACAAACGAGATCAAAATTTTAAGTATTTTTTACAATGTTTTAAAATTAAATGAGCGCAATTACAACTGGTCCAAATCTCAGACCGTGGTTGTAATCAAGCCTGTAGCATGTCATCTTACAAGTTTACCCCTTCAGCACAAAAATTAAATTTTGTGGCCTCTTGATCAATAATAAAACATTATTAATGCTCTAATCCATCATATAATTTATACAAACTCAAAATAAAGAATTGTTGATTATTTTATATGTTATTTATTATAATAAATCAAAATATATTATGTCTTTTCCTAGACTCTGAATTTGAACATTTTGACTTTAAACAACCATAAATAATGATAGGATCTTTTAATAAAGGGGTCAAAAAGAAAATTATTTAAGGAAAAGGCTAAATGACATATTCCCACCCAAGGTTTGTTGAAAAGCCCGGATCCCACTCTCTAACGTTTAAAAATCCAAACTCCTATATAATCAACGGTTAAAAATTAATGGTCAAAAAAATATTTTTATTTTTTTTATAAAAATAATAAAATAAACTTTATAAAAAATAAAAATATTAAAAATAATAAATTATAAAAAATAGCTTAAAATTTTTTAAAAATTAAAATAAAAAAGTAGCCACCACTATTGACTTTTTTATTTTTTATTTTTTAAAATGTTTTAAATTTTAAATTTTAAAAATTATATTTTTATTATATTTACTTTTTGTAGTGAATGCAGTTTAATTATCTTATCAAAAAAGAAAAAAAAAAGGTGAAAAATGGTCAATGGTGAGTGTTTGGGTTTTCAAAGTTAGAGGGTAGAATTTTGTCTTTTCAGCAAACTTTGGGTCAGAATAAATTCTTTGGCCTTAAGGAAAATCATATTATAAAAATTATATAATAGTATCAGGAAAATTATTTTATTCAATAGTTATACTTAAGTTTTTAGTATCACGTAATTGAGGAAAGTTAGGATCTTTTATTATTAGTAAGCAATCAGCATTGTTAGGAAGTAGAATATTATTATACATTCAAGAAACCAAAAAAAAAAAAAAAAATCCTTTTTCCATTAAGGAAATTATATATAAGTTAAATTTTTTTTAAATTTTTTAATAAATAAAAATATTCTTAAATTAAATATTTGTTATCATTAAAATTTTATTAAATATTTTTTCACGTTAATTTAGATTAACTAAATTAAAAATAATAAAAAATTTATTAATATAAATATAAATTAGACGTAAAATGTTAAATATTATGAATTTGAGGTTAAACTATAATTTAAAAAAAAACATTTTAAAGAGATTTTTGAAATTTGAAAAAAAATTTGAGGTATTTTAAATTTTAAAAATTTTAATATGTCCCTCAATATTTTAAAAAATAACAATTACACCAAAAAAGCTTAATAAATTAAAAGTATAAATAATATGTTACAAACTATTAAGATTATAAAATATATTCAAAGTGTATGAGTGATTATGAAAATTTTTAAAATAAGAATAAAAATCACCCATTAATCTTTAGTAAGTTTGATAAAATGATATTTATACTTCAAATATATTTTTATTATAATATTTGAATAAAATAATATAAATATCTTAAAGTTAATAGTTGACTATAAATGAGTAAAAATTTAATTTTTTTCAAATTTAACGAGTGAGACTTTGTCATTTTTTCAAACCTTGGGTGGGAAATAGTCTTCTGGTATTCTAGTAATTATGTTTTATGCACTAATAATGAGTATAAATGTTGACATATTATAATATAATTAAATAATTTTTAAATTAGTTAAAAGTTTATAATCTAATTCTCTTATTATCTATTATTTTCAATTTACCTTGAAATTGAACCATATTTCATATAAGAAGTCTATAAATGTAAATGTTGATATTTGGTTGAGTGTTTTTGGATAACCTTGTTCATCACTAATTGTTAAGGGCTTAAAATGCCAATTTAATGATCCATATTATTGTTGTAAATTTTCATCATTAATTAATGTTCCCAATTTTAAGTCAGTCTATAAGAGTGACAGTTAGAATCGACTAAACAATTCTTTTATCTACTATTGTGAATAATTGTAAATGTGTCTAAATTGGACAAAACAAGGTTTTAACAAAATTTTACTCACTATTCAACCTATGCCTATGTACAATTATGTTATTGATGACTGTGAAAAAATATTTTAATAGAGTATGAACAGAGTCATAAAATATATAAGAACTTGATCTTCGAAAATTACATAAGGAGAATAATTGGATTTCTCTTAGAGCCACCTCATTTAAGCATTTCATCTCATGTCACTTGTCATATTGTGCCACAATGACCATACTCCCCATGGGTTGGATTACTAGGGTTGTTTTCTAGTGTCTTAACCCAATTTGCTCTTTGTTCCACACTTTCCACCCAATCCACTCTTTTATCTTCCTTTTTTAATTTTTATGCATTTTACATCTCTTCCGTTCATTTCTTAATCACTTTATAATTGGCACATCATAAGGATCAATGTTAAGGATATTTATATTCTCCTTTTTAACATGGTTTTAAAAATCAAATTTGATTGACTAGTCCAAACGGTTGGACTATCACCCATAAAGAAAAACAGCTATGGCTCACTGAAATTAACATTTTAAGAGTTAGACCGAATTGGACCTAATTGAATCAAATGGTTTGAATGATTAGATCGGGTAAAAACATGATTTGACCTTTGAGTTCATATTGACGTTGGATACAATTATGAAAACATTGCTTTTTTAAAGCACTTAAGAAAGATATTGCAAAATAAACGGCAATAGATCAAATTTAATACACAAATATCCAAATTTAAATGGATCCTAACTTGCTCAACCTTTTGCTCTTCGTTTCCCTTTGCAGACAAGTACAAATTCTCTGGTCTGTTGATACAATCTGAAGCTTAGACATGATGGAGAGGAAAAATGTTGAAAATGTACACACATGAGAGTTTCCATTAAAACTTCTTGCCAAGCCTCCATTACAACTGCTTTCCGAGCTTCAAAATCTTACATTCAAACATCTCAGGCGTGCATGCAAGCTTTATCGGTCCATCAATCTTAATATCAAGCTCATCGTCCTCCACCTGCTTCATCAGCTCTTGCAATGGCGGAAACAACAGATACTTTACAGGAACTTCATATCTCTTGGCCTCTTCCCCCACGTAAATGCCCACATACCCTCTTCGAATCTTCACACTTGTCTCAGCCACTTGCCCTAACAGCCTTCGGTAAGTACTGCACTTCTTCTTATTAACCAACAAACACAATTTCACTAACAAAACCTTTGCGGATATCATGATTGATTCCTACGTAATCTCTGCAACTCGATTACTTATAACTTTTCAATAAAATATACTCCCAGGATCTGGGTTATATATATAAGAAAAACCCCTGACGCTGAAGCTTGAGATTAAGCGTGGCAGTGTGACAAAGTCGTAGCTTTATTATCAACCTTGACTGCATCATTGCATGACGATTATTTTGATTATTTGCAGGACTTATAGATAGAACAATTGAGAGGGCCCTTCGTATCACTTTCAGGTTCTTATTCTTCTTAACTTACGTACAAGTGTGAACACGCAACGGAAGAAGCTATAATAGGTAAGCTGCCATGCCAGGCCAGGTCCTCCTTGGCTTGCCGGCTCCATATTGGTCCAAACTCCAAAGTCCAAACGTTACGTTTTTAGCAATTTTTGTTGATCTCTTCTGTAGGTTTTTTGTTTTGTATTGGCAAAAGGATATTTTTATTGATCAATCAAACATCTATTTATACACAAAATTGAAACTGAATTTGCATATAATCTACTACAATTTAAAATTTGAATTCTTAGAAAAATCTTATCTAAATTTAATTTAAACAAAAGATAATAACTTATCTAAGATGATAACTAATCTAATCTTGAATTTTAAAAATAAAAGATAATTTATTTTGAATGTAGCTTCATGAGTCATCTCAATCAACACTCCCCCTTGGCTCTGAAGCTATCTTATCCCATTTGTTTCTCTTGACCTGAGGAATATGATAAAGACAACCAAAAGATTTTGAATTAGACAATTTTTGTTTGTAGTCATACCATACTTCAAATGGATTCCTTCTTTGTAGAGATTTTTTAGGCAATTTGTTTAGCAGAAATGTTTTTGTATTTGCAGCTTTAGCCCAGAACCTCTTTGGCAACTTCTTGTCATGAAGCAAGCATTTTCTCATATTCATAATTGTCTCATTTTTTTTCTTCACACCATCATTCTGCTGAGTAGTATAAGGTGCAACTAATTGATGTTCAATGTCTGCATCTTCCTCTATAAAATTCAAGACAAAACTTTTGTCCTTCATTTTAATTCTGAATACGTCTCTGTCTTCTGCATCGTTAATTATACAAATTTTTTCTTCGAACAACACCTTATAGCCTTTTTCTAGCAGCTGACCAACACTCAAAAGATTTTGATCAATTTCAGGAACATATAAAACATCAGAGATTAATTTCAAACCTGAATGGCCTTCAATTGCAACTGTTCCTTTGCCTTTTACTGTAATATGTGCTCCATTCCCAATTCTAACTTTAGAAATGACAGTTTTGTCAAGCTCTTTGAATAGCTTTTCATCATGGGTCATGTGATTTGTACAACCACTATCTATCATCCAACCTTTTTTTGGGATGTTGGTGTCATAACATGATACTGCAAATAAAAACTCCTCTTGAGGTTGATCCACAGCAGCTTTGGCTTCACTTTGTTGCTGTTGAGACTTGCATATCCTCTCAATGTGTCCTAACTGACCACACTTATGACATCTTACATCTGGTCTCCACCAACATTTTTTTTTGTGGGTGATTGGTTTTTTTACAATGAGGACAGGGTGGAAAAACTCTATCATTGTTGTTGTTGTTGTTATTATTGTTGTTGTGTTGTTTTTTTTTCTCATTTTTGGCTTGAAAAGCTCCTTCTACAGATCCTTCTTGCCTCATGAATCTTCTTTGTTCTTGTGCCTGCAATGCATTTAATATTTCTGCCAAGGTGATATTTGAAAGGTCTTTTGAGTTTTCTAGGGCTGAAATTGTAGCTTCAAATTTTTCAGGAAGTGTAACTAGAACTTTCTGAACTATTCTTGATTCAGAAAAATCAGTACCAAGAAGTCTTACTTTGTTGACTATGCCAAGGAGTCTGTCGACATAGTCTTTGATTGTTTCAGATTCCTTCATCCTTTGCATCTCAAAATCTCTAATTAAATTTAGCACTTGCATTCCTTTGACCCTTTCATTTCCTTCATACTCTTTTTTCAAAAAATCCCAAATTTCCTTGGCTGTTTTCAGTGTCATTATTCTGGTAAAAATGGTTTGTGAGACAGCTGCGAACAAGTTTGCTTTTGCTTTCGATTTTCTTTGTTTCCTCTCCTTTTGATTTTTGATTTGTGCAATAGTTGGATTTTCTGGCAGTGGAAGGACTTCATATTCTTCTTCAACAGCTTCCCAGAGATCATTTGCATCAAGATAGGCTTCCATTCTAATAGCCCACATTTGATAATTTATTCCGTCAAACACTGGAGGTGCAATCGCAGTAAAAGAAACTTCTGAATTCATTTCGAATTGTTTGTAGGCTTTTGTGTTGATATATGTGGGTAGTGGGGTTTGTATTTTTGGCTCACTCCAATTCACAGATCCCTTAAGATAAGGCTCTGATACCAATTTGTAGGTTTTTTGTTTTGTATTGGCAAAAGGATATTTTTATTGATCAATCAAACATCTATTTATACAGCAAAATTGAAACTGAATTTGCAGATAATCTACTACAATTTAAAATTTGAATTCTTAGAAAAATCTTATCTAAATTTAATTTAAACAAAAGATAATAACTTATCTAAGATGATAACTAATCTAATCTTGAATTTTAAAAATAAAAGATAATTTATTTTGAATGTAGCTTCATGAGTCATCTCAATCAACATCTTCAAACAGTAATGGACAGGCGCTGGGCCGCTGCTTCTTATTAATTTATAATATTGTTATATATACATTATAATACAGATTTAGAGTTGAATTCCATGACAGAATCAGAAACTTATAACTACGAACATTGCAAACATTATATTAGAATGACTTAAATATAACTAGAAAACAGAATCTTCAAAAAGATTATTAATTCTAAAAGTTCTTGGCATGTTTTAATATGTCATCAAATGTCTCAGTCGAGCATGTTGTAAGATTTATAGGGCCAACAATCGGAGCATCAAGATCATCTCCTTGTGATTGCTTCAGGAGTTCTAAAAATGGCGGAAGACAGATATATTTAACTGGGACTTCGTATCTTTTGGCCTCTTCCCCGACATACATGGCCACATAACCTTTCCGCACTTTAACCTTCTCATCATCGCCCATTGCCGGCCGCTGGTAAGCTTTTGGTTTCTTTGAGTGGCTGCCACCGCCGAGCATCTTCTTGAACTTTGAGCTGAATTCCATCCTGGCAATTTCTGGCCTTGTGCTTAAGAGTGATTGATTTGTTTGGGTTGTTTCAACCAGGAAAGAGTATATATATATGATAAAGGCTTACGGAAATCGGGCCAAGAATCAAAGGAAAATTAATGGAGTTGTAAGTTGATTAATTTTCTTAATATTTTCCTTCCTTGTATAGAGGAAGCAATATCTAGTATCTTTGAACATACTAAATACGAACCATTTTCCTAATAAATGTAGGAATCCTACTATATTTTCTTCCTGTATTTTCTTCTTAATTACCCCACCCCGAGGTATCAATAGTTTGTGAATTTTCCTCATAATTATAATAATTATTAGAAACCCCTCAAATAATTATATGCAAGGGAAGATATTCGAGTCTGAAAAACAGTCAATTCAAACTTGTTTTTAAAATTAAAAATGATCAATTTGAATTTAAATTTGACTTACTATATGTATCCAATAAGAAGAAAAAGAATCACTAAAGAACTACCGCAAGAGGATGGTGGGCTAAAAGTATTACAAACACAAAGGCAAGAGAGGTGTTTAAAACTACCTGATAAATGAACCAATATCTGAATAAACAATATTTAAACAGTAGGTTTGAATACTAATTCACAAATATAACAAAATGGGTTTTTTGGTTTGGTTATCAGTTTGTCATTTTTGGAAACCAATTAATAAAATCGAACCAATTTAAAAAAAATAAAGAAATTTGAGTGTCAAATTGGTGTTGAAAAAATTGAACACAAAAAAGATGAAATATCATATCACCATTTGAAATTTGATTCAAAAGCGGTTAACTTAAAATTCATTTCAGTTAACTGAATCGAATTTTTAGTTCGATTTAAAATTAATTAATCCCTCTAAATTGGTTCAATTTTGGTTTATGATTTCCTCTAGACAAACTGGCTCAATTAACTAATTTTGAACATCCTTAACAATTGTTTTGACTTGATATTAGTTTCCTAATGCTATTAAGCCTTTTATTGAGTATTTAATCAATGTTACTTTTCCAAATGTTCTTTTTCATGTTTGATCAAGTTGAGTTCTATTTATAGTAAATGTGGTAAAATTTCTTAATTTGAGTCAATATAAAGCTTTATGAGTATTTTGTGTTTAGGAAATTAACCTCAAATTTAATAAGAGTCAATTATTTGGAGTTCAAAGTTTCAAGCCAAACTAAACTCAAACCACCTTTAAGTTTGGCTTAACACATTCATTCAAGCGGAGACTAAGTCAAAAGGTATTCAAATTCGATTCAATTTGTATTCATCTAATCATCTCAGTCTAATTGAGTCATAATTTTTTAGTCTAAGACATCAAAAACTTCTATAAAAGACATAAGTCTTTATAATTTTCATCAATCCAAGTGATATGTAATAGAATTTAGATTTTAAGTCTTAGGAATCCCTTTGCAAGATTAATGTAGAATTATTATCCATTCTTTGTATTATTGAATGATATCAACAAAATTCATTCATGTGAACGAGATCAAAATCTCATCAATATTTATTATGCCTAACAAGATAAGATTTGGTGCAGTCCTGAGACAAAATTTTTAAATTCAAATTTAACCTATTCAATCTGAATCACATCGCATCTTCAAATCTCTTGGACTATTGCACTATTGGGCCAAAGTTTGCCCAAGACAAACTCATCTACAGATCAGGTCCATACATAATTCATCACCCAGGGTCCAGCTATAGTTATTAAAATCAGATTGATTAGTTTTAATGATAATTATTTATCCAATTAGTTTTCCCTTTAAACAAAACTAAAAATGTTTTTTAATTTTTTCGTACAAGCAAAAGCAGATTGATACGTGTACGACAAAAATGTTTTTATGTTTTTGTGTTCTCTTGACATGAACAGGTGTTGCTGTAATAACACAAGGCAGCATTTAGAGTTGACTTTGAAAGAACGGACACGTGGCACGATCTGAGTGGATGAGTTGGAGAAACAAAGGCGACTGTGTTTTGTCGCATTGTAAGTGGTGACCCACTTCCGTTATTTGTAAAGTGGGAAGACATTGGAGGACCAGTTGGTCCCAACTACTACTAAGATTCATCGGATTCGACGAATTGTCAGAAACTTCAACAACCTTTAATTAATGTTGGATACGATTAATTATACTTAGTTACGGAGTTTCTAGCTACTTTCGAGAGTTCATATGGAGCGGATTCGATTTTAAATCAAATGCGAGAATAATTTAAATTTAATTTAAATTTATAACAGTTAATTTAAATTAAAATTGAATTTAACTAAATTAACTCAATTTAAAAAGTTAATTTAATCTAAATTCGTTTAAATTAAATTCGAGTTAAACTTGAATAAAAAATGTCATTTCATTTTTTAAACAAAATTAAACTTAAGTTAAAGAAAGTGTAACTCGCAAGTAGGACGATAACTTTATTTGGTTCAAGGTTGACTCGTAACTCGATTTACGTCATAAAATAATTAATAAAATAATTTTTTTATTATTAAATAACAATATTGTTTTATTAATGAATCACAAACTCAAGTTATAAATTTGAACTCAAATCGTGTTTCAAACTTAGGATAGAGACAAACTTGAGTTGTCTCATTTTTCTTCGAGTCAAACTTGAGGTAGGGGTGTTTTGATATGACTTGACTCGACTCATATATATACACCTCTAGCTTGAACTTGCTCGAGCTTGTATGCAATGTCACTAAAATACTAAAATAAGATAAATATTGTTATTAGAGTGGTTAATAAAATAAATAATGTTACTTGATGGTTAAATGAATTAACCTCAATTCTTAACTTATAGTTTAAAGTGTGAAAACATAAACATAAGAATAATGAAAGTGATTAAAAGGAAGATAAGTAGGGTTAATTAAGGAAGGATGTGAGCATGTGGAGAGCATTTGGAAGGGCTGTATATATTAATTCAATTCCCATGATCCTCAAAATAAGCAAGAGAAGAAGCAGCTAATGATGGGAAAAAACAATGCTTGTTCTTCATTAACAAATAATTATACATAATAAAACATGATTACCATCCTTTTAAGAAGAAAAAAAATTAATGTCATCCTTTCATGCTTGTCTCACAAAGCTTTGTGTGTGTGTGTGTGTGTGTGTGTGTGTGTGTGTGTGTGTGTGTGTATTTATAAAAGACCAAGTTCATGGACCAAGTCGAAGCAAAAGACAAAAAGTTATAGAATTCTGAGAAACCAGAAAGTGTGTAGAAGCATGCATAATACTGTTAAAATGCAGTACAAGAGACCATAAATCTCGGGCTCTAACTGCCATAAAAACCCTAATTAATAAGAAAACTAGGCAGTTTGAAATGCAGAAACTGGGCAAGTTTGTGAGCATATGCTGAAACTTTGGTTGGTCGAATTTGGCATCTTTCGTACAGTTAAAGGGGGCTGGCCCTGGTCCTGGTGCTGGTCCCGATTGACTTGAATGGGAATAAAGACATGCGGAGAGATTCATCCATGTTTGAAAGAGAAATGGAAATGGAAATGGAAATGCAGATGGAGATGGAGATAGAGATAGCACGCATGCATGCTTAAAGTACGGCCATTCAGGGTCTTCTGTTTTGTTAATTAGGGGAAGGGATGGACAATATACAATTTGCTTACAATAATAATAAAAAAAATAATGTCAGCTCTATGTGTTCAATGAAGAAAGTTTCTGGCTTTAAGGGATCAAATATACAGGAAAAGTTTTCTCTTCAAGGGCCACTTGGTTTTGGATTGACTTAATTGCAAGGTTAAAACACTCAATCCCTGACTCCCCGCACCGACGCGCAAACAATAACCAATAAATACAATTAAAAAGATATATCGATAAACTCAAAATGTCAGGTGATAGGGGAGGGGTTTAAAATCAAAATGAGCGCATTTAGCCAAAAGAAAATTACTAAAATGTGTTGGCAACAGTCAGGATAATTCAACTGGTAGAACAAAAGAGTGAAAATCCTCGTATCACTGATTCAAATGTGATCTTGACACTCAAATGAGGAAAATTCAGATCAATAGCTAACAAATTCACGTACATTAGATTGACCAATAGCCGTTAAATCCATTTCTTTTAATGTCTATATATCACCTTAAATCAATCTTTTTTAAAATTGAAAGCATTAAAAGGTGTAAAATCTTATAATCAATAAATCTATAAGGAATTATAATAAATACTAATTTAGTTGTATATATGATCTTAAATTTAGGAAAAAAATAAAATACAATTAAATAGTGATACATCATCATTAATACCTAAATAGATACTCATTATAAATTATCTTCTTAATTAGGATTTACACATGTAAATAAGAAATCTTATTGTAATCAAAATGATATTGATCTAGTTGATTTAAATCAAAATATATTAGTTTCATAAGCTTGGTAAGTCGAATATCCTAAAGTTCAAACTCGACAATATAAAATCCTTAAAATTGAGCTTCGACAGGCTCGGTCAACTCTAGCTAGCAATACATGGATTATGAATAGATAAATTACTATTTAACAGAGACTACTAAGTTCACAATCATGACCAGGTTCTTATTGGCTACTAAGTGAAAGCATATGCATCTACGTGACAAGGAGGATTCTATGGAGAAAAGCAAGCACAAAAAGAAGAGATCAATTATGAACAAGTTAATTGTCTCTATATTAAGATTAATTAGGTGACTGTGGGGAGAAAAGGAGGCATAGGCATCATCATCATTCATCATTTTGTTCATGAACAGACCTCAAATAATTGAAGTGAAAGAGAGGCAAAGAGATATATTAGCCGCAATATATACAAAAGCCATTACTGCTAACAAAACAGCATTATAATGCTGGCTCTTGGGGCAAAGATCCTAAAGCTATACAAATCCCAGGTGTAAAGAACTAAGTGTGTGATTGGGAACCGAAATATTTTAATTGTGAAAAGATGAACTATGACGAAAAGGCAAGCCAGTCGAATGATTCTATATGACTTGAAAGTCTGAAAAGTTCTTAAGCTAGCGTAAAAAGTTCGATCATAGAGGGTGCTCCACCCACCATTAATATTTGTTCTTGAATAAAAAAAATCAAGTCTCAGATGGAAATCTGTGAAAGTAGCAATATTCTTTTTCCCAGTTATGGGTTAGCTTAGTCAACTGGATGGCCATGAAAAAAGCAAAACCCGTACGTAGCACCAGCTAAGACTAGGGGTGGATTTGATACCACTCAAGATTGATTCAAACTGATCAAATTCATATATAAATACCAAATTTAAGCTCAAATACTTCTAAATTAGTACACAATACCACTGAAGGGTCATTAAAAAGGTAAATTATATTGTCGAAGAAATAAACAATATCATTAATAAGATAAATAATATCATCGGATGAATAAACAAGTTAAGCTGAAGCTTGAACTTAAAACCAACTTGTTCAAATTGAATGGTAGATTCGAGTCAAGTTAACTCATCGAGTCAAGCTCAAATATCTTGGCTTAAATTTGACTTGAATGAAAAATAAGATAATTTGAATTCGTTGAGCCAGAGTTATGATAGATTGAGTTTGACGTGGTATTTATGTTTGAACTTTGAAGCTTGATTCAAATTCATAGCTTCCATTTATGACTCATATTCGTTGCTTATATTTACAACTTATTGACAAAATAACGTGATTTGATAATTATTGACAAAATAACAAGATTTTAATAATTATTGATAAAATAACGTGATTTTGACAATTGTTTGACATGACTTAAATCGAGTCATAAGTGAAATTTGAATAAAATTAAATCATCATTTGACTTACAATTCAAATTGAGGCAAACTTCTTCTAACTCGAGTTCTAATCAGTTTTAAAAAAATTGACTTTTCCATCTTAAGTCCGACTTGAGTTTAAATTAAACAAATTTGAGTCAAACCACGCTAAACCAAGCTAGCTTGCTTTGGATCAAATCACCCCTAGCTATAACCCCTTATAGAGCAATCCATTACATGAGGCAAAGAATTAATCCTAATTCTTCTATGCGATGCAAGAGCCAACCTGGAAAGTTTAAGTGTCTGTTGAGGGACAAAGGGATGCAATTCTCTCTTATCATTTCTTCATCTTCATCTTCTCTAAACCTTCTAAATATATACCAAATTAATTAACCCTCTAATCAATATTAATTTGTTTCTTCTTTATCCTCTCAGTTCCTTTACCGACTTCTTCTGATTTTAATTTATTTTGTTCACAGACACCAAATATGGAGACATAGACCAAGGCCACTCACTGAAACTATGGTGTTTCTTTTTGCTCACAAGAAGTCACTGTTATAAGTTAGGTATATGTCTTCAGTGGAATGCATGATTTGACTGTAAAATAATATAATTCATTTGATAAAGCTATTAAATTAAAGATCTATGTATTTTTGCATTGAATTTTCTAACTTATGGTAAGACAAGACAATAGCCTAGAAAAACCTCTTTCTCTATGGCTAGAAAACCTGTAATCCCAATGGCATTTTAGTGTCTTGTTGCCTCTTCTCAATTTGATGATTTAGGTTTGCCACTGAATCAAATCATTCTTATAAAATAGTGTTTTGCCCTTTTTCTGTTTGCAAATTGTAAGGTCATTAGAAAAACAAAGTTGGGTAAAGAAGCTAATTATTTGGGCTCCTTTGACTCCAACCAAGTCATGTGTTTTGATTCGAGTAGAGAATTTGAATTGAAATTTTAGGTTGACAACTTAATTCGACTCTTTTTATGATGATACCATTTATTTTACGGCTAATTAATTGAACTCTTAATTGTTGGGAATGTCACCAAATCAGTTTAACTTGAATTAGTGTATGGTTTGATTTAAACTGAATTTGAGTTAAAATTTTAGTTTGATAATTCAACTCACATCCTACTTCGATAATATTATTCATCATATTATTCATATTATTAATAATATTATTTATCTCATCGATGATATTATTAATTTTGTCAATAATATTATTCATTATGACTTTCTGACAACAAATTTAATCAATTTAAATTCGGTTTAAATGAAGATACCAAAAGGATACAACAAGGATGAAGCTTTTACACGTTCTCAAGGAATTAAACTATTATTAAGGACCTAGGTAGCTAGAGTCATCCCAGTTCTGCAACAAATCACCAACGGAAACAAGTTGAATGCAGCTGAGAGGTCAACTAGTCATCTGTGTCTCTGAAAACAAGACACTCCTCCATAACTGACTGCAACCCAGAACTCCATAACAGGACTCTCCTAAAGACAACCAAATCCAGTGGCCTTTGCTTGTGCCTGAGGGCCAAGTTCGACCCTCATGCCTATGCCTGGATGCTATAAACAATAAATTAATGAAATAAGCATAAACAAAGTCTGCAGTATTTGATAATTAACCTCTGATTAACATTTTTAAACCTTATTTAACTTTCGACCAACTTTTTGAAAAAAAAGTGTTTAGGTATCGCCCTTAAACTTGCTGGCTTTGCAGGTCCACACGCCATTGAAATGCTTTTAAAATCAATTAAAAATAGATAATGTCTCGTTTGGTAATTGAGTGTTAATTTGATTTTTTAATATAAAATTCTACTTTAAACCTAATTTTGTTATGGAAAAAAGATACGAAAGATAAATTATCATATTACTCTTAATAATTTCACTTTTAACGATTACATATTAATCTTGAGAGTGGTAATTGAATATTTGGCTTGATCCAGAGGTCAAACTCAAACCAACTAAAGGGTGATTTTGTTGGATCCCTCTAGATCACATCATTCCAAATGCAATTTAGTATGAATTCGACACAATCAAACCTCTCTGATATAATTTTGGCTACCTCACACATTTTCAAGTGTTATCTTACTAGATCGCATCAAACGTGGTGTAATTTGGTGTTGAACTTTTTATTTTTAAAATTTTCAAAATCTTAAAAATGTAAATGATGGTTATTCCTTTTTAATGTTATTTTTTAATAGAGTTAGGTTTTGGGTAGTAATTTGTAGTTTAATAATCCAAAGGGTGATAATGTGGTTTCCTAATCTTTGGATGGAAAATAATAATTTACTCAAAATATTAATGGAAAGTACATATACTATATGTTTCAGCGTAGAAACCGTCCTCCACACACACTAATTTTAATTAAATTTAAAAATTAACAACCAATATAAGGCAATAATAATTCTTAGATTTGATTGTGATCAACATTGGATTGGATGTAGGGTAGGATCCAGATTAAACTGGTTCCATCTCATAAATTAGTTTTGCTTGGATTAAATAGTTATACTTTAAATTTGAATCGAATTCATATTAAAACCGTTAAGTCATTTTTAAAATAAGAAAAACTTTAATTAAAATAAGTCTGACTTAGTTTGATTTAAATTTAGTTTGAATTTATAATTTAAATTTATAAATTAAATGTGTGGTTTAAATTTGAATTCATTGATAAACAATATTATTTTATTAATGAATCGTAAATTTAAATTATGAATATAAACCAATTTAAATTTGAGTCTAACTCAAATAAATTGAACCAAATTTTATTTGTATTTAAACCGGGGTTAAGTCACCCTCAACTAACTCAAATTCAATATGAGTTAAATTATTTTTTATTTGCACCGACCGAAAAGGAAGTGAAATCTTAAATTTGGTAAAATAGTAATTTACATTTCCACTCAAACTTAGTACTTGGCTCGGGCCAAGAAAAAATATGTAGGTAGAGAAATAGCAATCAACTGAAAGTGTGTGTATATACACACATATATATATATATATATATATATATGTGTGGTCTCGGGATATGAGAGTGCAAGCTTCTCTGTCTCCATTGTTTTCAATGTCCCAATGCGCTTATTTTTTCTATTCTTTAATCTTCTTCATAACGAAACTTCCAATGCCATTCCTCAGGAATCAAGTCCACTAACTTCACATTAGCTTCTTGGCTTTTTGCCTCGATAATTCAAAGGTTTACTCACTTTTTTTTTTTTTTTTATAAAGATATTAGAGTTTATACATAATCAAATACATGCTCTTTGTTTCATTTCTGATCATTTCTTGACATCCTCAGTTCTTTCTGGAACCAGCCAGGTTTTGCTGTTTCTGGGATTTTTTTTTTTAAGGCAAGTTTGAAGTATAGAAATGTGTCCGGGGAGTGGAACTGAATCTCCGGGGAGTATAACTGGTGATCAGCTTTTGATTACAAAAGAAGAAGACGACAAGGATGAAGGAAAGAGAGCAAAACCTGAAAGAAAATTCATGCAGGCGTTTTCTAGATATTTTCCGGTGAATGGTCTCCGTGGACTGCCGTTGCACGAGGCAAGACTATTCTCCTCCTTGCTCGTTTGTAAATTCAGTTCTTGATCAAAAAGAAAAAAAAAAGGAAGTTTAAAACTTTACAGATCATTCTTCACATGTCTAAAATGAGTTTATGTGAAAAATGGCATGTGCTGATGAAGAAGAAAAGTATTGATTGTCTTTCCAAACAAGTGCTTCATTAAACCTTCACTTATGGCAATGGCATGCTTCATTATTTATGAAATAAATGGAAATCAAAACGACTGAACAATTTTTCAGATTTATAGCTTTCCTTCTTCTTTCTCTTTTTGCTGCTTGTTTTTTAAATGGACACTGAAATTCCCTTACTGGGTAGAGACAATTTAGTAAAATTTCTGAGGTTTTACTTATGGTAGAGACCAAGGTGTTGGCCTATAAAAATAAGAGCCGGGTATTCCGGTGGGTCGTGGATTCCATTATTTTATATGATAAAATATATTTCTGCTGTATTAAGAAAGAAACTGTTTTTGTTTTTAGTTTCATTTGGCTTGTTAGTAAAAGTGACCCTTAGGCATATTAGCTCATCAATCATTCACAACCATCCTATTTTCTCTTGTATATTATTTTCTGTGAGATGCTTCTTCTAATAAGCTTTCAGGTGCCTGCTAAGAGTTTAGCTTTAAAAGCGTAAATACATAGAATCGAGTTAAGATAGTTTATTTTGTACTTTTAGAAAAGTTTATACTTTTATTTTAGGATCCTGCTGCATTCAAATGCTGTTTTCCAGTTTATTTTATATTGTCCCTTTCACTATTTGTACTCCAAAAGTTTTAAGTGATTTGAATTATTATATGCAGGTGGGAGATGAGGTTGTGTCACTGGGAAAGATTGCAGGCCCCATAGTAATGTCAACATTGCTTATAAATTCAAGGTCTTCAATTTCTATGCTGTTTTTGGGTCATCTTGGGAGAACAGAACTAGCTGGGGGCTCATTGGCACTTGGATGTGCAAATATTACAGGGATTTCAGTCATTAAAGGCTTGGCTATTGGAATGGATCCAATTTGTGGGCAAGCTTATGGAGCCAAGAGATTCTCAGTTCTCAGCCAAGTCTACCAAAAGACTTTGTGTCTTCTCTTGCTTGTATCTGTTTTCATCTCTCTCTGTTGGCTAAACACGGAGCCAATTTTTCTACGTTTAGGACAAAACGCTGATATCTCAAGAGTTGCTAACGGTTTCATGCTGTTTTCTATTCCGGAATTGCTAGCTCAAGCCACTCTCCACCCAATGAGGGCTTTTTTAAGAACCCAAGGCCGAACTAGCCCTCTTACAATTTCGGCCATCTTTGCTGTCGTCCTTCACCTTCCAATCAACTACTTGTTTGCTATACATATGAAGTTAGGAGTTAAAGGGGTCGCATTGGCTCTTGCTTTTAATACATTAAATATGAATCTGGGCTTGCTAATTTATGTCATCGTGTCAAAAGAATCCCTCAAACCATGGCATGGATTTACTTTTTATTCATTCTTTCACGGTTGGTGTCCATTACTAAGCCTTGCCGTGCCCAGTTGCCTTTCTGTGTGCTTGGAGTGGTGGTGGTATGAAATTATGTTGTTTCTTTGCGGATTATTGGGGAATCCAGTGATTAGCGTTTCAGCCATGGGAATTCTTATTCAAACTACAGGGATTCTCTATGTGTTCCCGTTTGCAATAAACTGTAGCTTAGCAACAAGAGTCGGCCATGCATTGGGCGCTGGGCAGCCTTCTCGGGCTCAATGGACAGCCATAATCGGCATTAGCATGGCGTTCGGATTCGGACTTTCAGCCTTCATTTTCATGACCGCAATGAAATCTTTCTGGGGGAAATTATTCACAAACGAGCCACAAGTTCTTCACTTGATCTCAACGACACTACCCATTCTAGGGCTATGCGAAATCGGCAACTCCCCGCAAACCTCAGCGTGCGGCGTCTTGACAGGCACCGCGCGTCCCAAAGATGGCGCACGCATAAACTTATGTTCATTTTACTTTGTGGGCTTACCCGTTGCTATTCTCACAACGTTCAAGTTCAAAGTGGGGTTCCAAGGTCTTTGGTTTGGGCTGCTGGCTGCGCAGCTGTCTTGTCTGTCCATGATGATCTACACGTTGATGCGAACGGACTGGAATCACCAGGCCAAGAGAGCTTCGGAGCTCACCATGACCGCAGAAAATAGGGAAGATGATTTAGAGACTGGTTTAATTAGCAACGAACAATGAGACAGTCTCCGAAATACTCAACATTTTGACAAGCTCATGCAGGGATAGGCTGAAACATTTAAATCAATATATACAAAACTTCTCTTCTGAAAAGAATTTCACCATTGATTTGATTTCATGTTCCTCAATTTTTAAAGAAGATGAATATACTTGTTATAGTCCTAGCTAGGATTAGAATCAAATTAATTTGAGATTTATCAACTTAATTCGATTTAATTTGAATGAACTTAACCTCGAATTCAATTACAATATCAAGTGAAGAGTCAAATCGATTAAAATATATTATTTTGATGTGTATTAATCAAATAATATATTTTTAACAAATTTGAATTACAATTTTCCCTACTTATGAGTTTGGCAAGTCAAAACACAACCATTAAGTTTAAGTTTAACACAAATCTATAAGGTCGAACTTATTTCAGGCTTATTTAAATTAAATTGACAGTTAAGTTTGAGATACTTCAACTCAAATTCATTGATAGTTGTCACCTTGCAATTTAATCTCTTGTTTCAACTTCACATGCTAAAGTATGCAATCCAAATTTAATTTTTGAACTTAATATGCTCTCATTCATATTAGAATTGTACATGCTCCAAATCAAATTCAAATAAATCCAGTTCATGATTAACTCAAATATGATATATTTAGCTCGAACTCAGCTCTAAAGGGGGGAGATGAATCTTCTCCTGATAAATTTGTGTGTGCTCAAAAAACACAACCTATACAATTATTTTAATATTTATCCTAAAAACCAAGATGAAAAGAAACTCATACCTATAAAAAAGTAAATTAAATAATTTTATTATAATTGAACTAAATTTAAATTAGGATTAGATCAAACTTTATTTGAATCCAAAATAGTTAAATTAAATTCATATTCGATTCATTTAATTTATTAGTTTAGTAATATTAGAGGAAAAGAAAATTTATCAAACACAAAGAATTACATCCAACACTAATACTAATGCATAAAAGTAGAACCAAAAGATTTAATCCCACTCAAGATTTCTTTAAATGACAAGATCTCACTTATCAACTTTCAAAAAGTTAAACATTCACCTGTAAACTAATTTTCTTTCAATTATATCAATATTTTTATGAGATAATTAAAATGCTCTTAACCAAAGAAATAAATAATATTAGTATAATATTAAAATAAATGTTAATATAAAATAATATTATATAAGATTAATATAATTATAATAAAATTTAAAATATTTTAGAAATGTGATCATCATGGTCAGGTCAAAATCCTAACCAACTGGCTAGTCGCCTCCGCCATATCTTTGGACAGCAAGAGGTGGTTAGATGGTGATTTCTGACCACCTAATTATGTTTTCAGTTTTAATTTTATTATTATTATATTAATATTATTTTATATTTTAATTTTTTATTAAATTAATTTCATTATTTTTTATTCTTCAAATTATTTTTATTCAAAAAGATAAAAATGTCTTTTTGATTATTAATATTTAACGTTTGACTATTAAATTTTAACTATTAACTTTAGTTAATTAGAGATATTTGACTTTTTAAAAGTTGATGAGTGAAAGGTTTATTTTGGGAAACCTTGGGTGGAATTACGTCTTTTGGCCCAAAAGTAAAATCTTCATTCATACCATCTCTTCGGTTGGCAAATTGATATTATGAGGAATTATTCAAATGGTTAAACTTATTGGTGAATTAGGGGTGACCCCATTGATTTTGAAATTTTTAAAATATCAACATAACTCCGAAAATTTTTTAACTCCCTAAAATTTTATTATTTCTTCATTGACCCTCTATGTTTTACTATTATTTAACATTAACCTTACTAAATTTTAAGTTTGGATCCATCACTGTCAAACTTATGATAAAGGAAAATTTTAACTCTAAAATTATATCTCAAACACATGCAATCACATTGCCTTGTGTGTGTGTGTGTGTGTATGAGAGTATATAATCCAAACAAAATTAATCATGATTTTGGATCCAAAACGAATGTAATTATCAAAATTATTTGAATGAAATAAACAAACATTTAAATTTGTGTAAACACTCTAATCCAAAAAATCTGCACAAAATCATCGTGTGAACCATAATAAACCATCAGGGATTTCGACGTTTTTCAATGAAAAAAATGAAAATAAAAGTAACCAAAATATTCCTTATCAAATTTTACATTTGATAATATTCAGATTGAAACATTTTGGTTAAAATTTAAAGGATATTTCGGTGTTGAAATCCTTGATCAAAATGCAAGTCAAAAAATTGTGTATATTACTTGAATCTTGGTCATTTTTGGTGAAATTTTTTGTAGAACTAGTGCAAGACTATACCTATGTCAAACCAAGTATGCAGCTACTTGTTGTAAAAAACTAGAATACATGAAGCTCACCCTTATTCTACTCCTATGGCAATGGATACAAAATTGCATAGTGAAAATACTGAGGTGTTTAATAATCATACTTTGTATAGGAGTACAATAAAGAATTTGCAGTACCTAACATGGTTTTTGTAGTGAATAAGTTAAGTCAATTTTTGAAGTTATCAATACAATTGTAATGATAGACACGTAAAAGAGTCGTCTTGAGGTACACCAAAAGGACTTTGGATTATGGGATAATATTCAAATCACCAATTATCTTATAGATTAAAACTTACGTAAATGTTGATTGGGCAAGAAATTTGATTGATAGGAAGTCTATGAATGGGTTTTGTATAAAGTCAGGAACTAAATTAATGTAATGTCTCGAAAACAGAAAGTAGTTGTTTTGTCAACCATAGAAGTTGAGCATTGAGCATTGAGCCAAGTTGCAACTGAAAACAGTGTGGCTAAACCATTCGTTGACAAAAGTATTAGTGAAATTTTTAAGCAAACTTGTGGTATGATGTGATAATCAAAGGGTTGGTCTGCTAGCTTCAAATTCAGTATCGCATAGCACAGAATAAGGGGCAGCAAATGTTTTATCACTACAGTATGTTCCCACGCATTTTTACCAAACCATTATTAGCAACAAGGTTCGTGTTACTGAGGAACAAACTAGGACTGTTTAAAAAAATTTAGAAAAAAGGCGTAATTTTAAATGAGTTAAGGAAGAGATTAGTTTACTGAATTTATACTTCAGGGAGGAGCCCTAGGATGCCTTAGACGTCCAGCTGAATTGCATGGTCAAGCTGCTGAAGTTACACTTCAGGGAGGAATCTTGCAATATGGTTTTTTTTTTTTTTTTTTTTTTTTTAAATTCTTGGAGGCATATTTGTTGTATTGTATTGTGATGCTTATTGGATACTAATTTGTATTGAGATATTGTTATTTTTTGTTTCAGTTATTATATTTTTCTTTTTCTTTTTTTTTTCAAACAAAACTAATTATTTGTGTTCAAAAAAATATTCAAATCGTTTGTGTTTAAAAAAATATTAAAAATATCATTAAAAATTATTGATATAATAAATAATATCATTAATAGAATAAATAAAAATATTAATAAGATAAATGATAATTAAATTAAAACTTTTGCTCAAAGCTCGTACCTGAGTGGAATAAACAAGAAACATCCAATGATAATTGAACATCTGTCTAAAAGCACAGCGAAAACTTAAAAATGGAAATTGCAAACTTCACACATGCTGCCACCGTGGTCGATGATGTGGTCAAGCAGATGTCCTACGTGGCTCCTTATGCGGGCCCTAGTCCATGTCAGCTTGCCCCTGACACAAGATGCCTTGATAATTGTAAATTAAGATTTTAATTAAACAATAAGTGAGAATTTAGAAGGAAAATTCCACGGGTTGACCCGCAATACATTAATCATAAATTGGGTCCTTATCTTGGACATTGTATAAGACCCGTTCGTTACAAGTTAAGTTTGGTCAACACTTCCAGTGCTTCTCTTCTAGTCTACGTTATATTTCATGGTATTTGAATACCATATTGGATCGTGCATTTTCAAGTTATGTATTAGGTACTGTATTGTATCATAAGATTTGTTTTCTAGAAAATAATACAAAAAAATAATAAAACCTTTAAGAATCACATCACATTTTTTAAGTTTTGAAATATTATAATATATTTCTGTATGATTGAGTGATTTTAAATTTAGAATAAAATCATACTTAATCATACGATAATTAAGATTAGATTTGAATTGAATTTGAATTCAAATTCCATTTAATTTGAGTTCTGTTCAATTTTATAAGAATTGAATTTGAGTTTGACTCATTTGAAGTAAATCAAATTTAAAATTGACTTAATTTGATTCATCAAACGTTTCAAATACCTAAAATGACTTTATATATATATATATATTGATCAAAATAACGTCGTTTGTAATCAAATTGATATTATTTTTAAATTGTCAAAACAATGGTGATTTGTTTATTAATAGATGAAGCAATATTAATATATTAATAAATTGTGAATTCAAATCGTAAATCTAAATTATAAATTTAAATTATAAATTTAATCTAAACTTAAAATCAAATTTGAATAAAACTAATTTTATTATAATTAAACTCAAATCAAATTATTTTTAATTCCAACTGAAATCACACGAACAAATATTTAAACTCGGCTGGCATCATATATTAAAATTGTACTGAGGAGAAGAACAAAGTTGAAAATGGACGTGTCGATGATTGACAAGTCTTTCATCATCAGTTCATCAAAAAGATGGAATGCAATAATTGCTGAGAGCTTCCCTGTGAAGCCTTTGTCGAAAGGCTGTGAAATATATTCGTTGTAGTGATATTCACCTGCAAATGTACCGGATTCTGAGAAAGTTGGCTTTTATAATTGAAGATGAAGGTGAAATGTTCATGGATGGACACTGCAGTAATTTTAGAAGAAGCTGAGAGTGATCTGTATGGTGCCCCCTTCAAGACAGAAAAATTCAGTACTGTTTATACTAAAAGTCAATCCCAAACCATGATTGGATTTATGCGATTTTTTTTTATAAATACCTTGAAAAACCTCTGAAAATGACTATAAACTAGAATAGGACACAGACGGGCCTGACCCGATCAATCTCAGCGTGGACTAATAGACTTTACTAAGTGAATCGTTTACTATCAGCCGTTGGATGATGTACAACGCATGTTTATCTAATAGACTTTACTAAGTGAATCGTTTACTATCAGCCGTTGGATGATGTACAACGCATGTTTATCATGAATCAAGCAGTTTCAGCGGTCAAGCTTTTAGACAAACTTACACGCCATGTGCAAAATATTTTTGTGTGAAAAAAATTAAAGACCGAAGAGTCAATGCCTGAGTTACCGAGTGTTGAAGAAAGAGAAGAGAAGAGAAGAGAAGACAAGAGAAGAGAAAAGATAAAATTTTTATTATTTGATTCAAGATCTAGAGAAGAGTTTGATGATGATGATGATCAGCCAGAAACGAAACATGGATTTTTAATTTGGGGGGCTTTTGGAAAGTGAGTCGGGTTCTGATTGGGCCAAGATGGGTGAAAATGCGGCAGCTTTGCATACAGCTATAAACTCAGTTCAAGCTCTGGGAAGGGGGTTTGATGTGAATTATGATACGAGGTTGTTGTACTGTAAGGGAGTTGCAGGGTCTAGAGTAGTTCAAGTAGATGAAGAACATACTAGGGATCTTTTTTTGTATGGTAACGTAGTTGTTTCTAACGTTTCTTGGGATATCAAGAATTCGCATGTGTCTTTTGGCCGACACAGTTCTGGCGTCTGCTCTTTTCAGGAGGTATTATTTTGTTTTATTTTTTGTTCGTCTTTAATTTGAGGAATAATTGTAATAATCAATATGCTATTAAGAATGATATACAAGATTAAAGCCTGAATTTTTTTCAGTATATATTCTGGTAATTTTCTGCTGTATTGTAAGAGAAGTATCTTGATTTATTTATGTTCCTTTATTCTCAACTGTATTTTGTTGAATTAGTAGATGAATTGGCTGCTCAACAGCAACACAAGTTTAGGATGATTCATGGAAGTTATCTCTCAGTTGAAGTCAAGCTCAAGTTTTAAGTTTTTTATATTTCATCTGAGATAAAAAAAAAAAAAAAAAAGGTTTAATTGCTTAACAGATTAAGCTCATCCTCTTAAAGATGGTATGTGCTGCAGTTATGATGACATCTAAAGAAACTGTTTCAAGAAGATTTGATATGTGATGAAATTCAATGAGGAACAATAGAGAATTGAGTATTTAGTTTTTTGGGAATACTGAAAGTTTTGTATCCATTCTATGCCATTAATTTTAGAATCTGAAATTAACACTAGGCTGTACTTTGCTAATGGATGAGCTCCGTTGGATTACTGGAAATGCTTATTTTAACTTAGTAACAGTCAAACTATATGATGTAGAGAGTTTTGAACAAGGATAATTTGAATTTGCTTGCAAGCCAAAAATGGGGTTAATGCACCAAAATGTAGCTGTTAATATGGAACTTATAATTGCATTGGATGGAGAATTATCTTGAAAAAGTTG
The DNA here is from genome assembly GCA_026122585.1 of Anacardium occidentale. Lineage (NCBI taxonomy): Eukaryota > Viridiplantae > Streptophyta > Magnoliopsida > Sapindales > Anacardiaceae > Anacardium > Anacardium occidentale. Next base: position 9,019 of record JAJEJH010001080.1, on the reverse strand, counting down.
GATAAAGAGAGAGAGAAATAGGAATTATCAAGTTCTATTGGCTTGTGTGTGAAATGCAGGAACAGAATTATTTCTTTTGAACTTAGGAGCACTAGACTCAGAATTTTAAATACATTTTGTTGCTTTAACATCTTTTAATATATTTCTTGCGATAAATGATTGCAGATGGTGGATTATTTTAATCGAAGGGCTAACTTATCTGGAGGTCTCCCTTTTGGTAGTTTCAATTCTGCATTTAGCTTTACTGGTTCAAAGCATATAGATGCTGCAGCCACAAAAACATTATCTATGGATGGTTTTTATATTCCACTTGCTAAAGTTGAACTTAAATGCTCATTAGTCTTGCAAGAAAATGTGAAACAGGCCGTCCCAACATGTTGGGATCCAGCTTCTTTGGCAAGGTATGAAGTTTTGATTAAAAGGATGAATATATTGGTATCATAGCTTGTAATTGTAACCAACTAATTCCATTTTCTTACAGCTTTATTGAAAATTTTGGGACTCATGTCATAACGTCTGTAACAATTGGAGGTAAAGATGTGATATATGTTAAACAACATCAGTCATCACTATTGTCAACTATGGAGATAAAAAACTATGTTCAGGATGTCGGAAATCAGAGGTTTTCTGACAATCACGGTCATACAAGTTCAGGTCAAATGAAATTGAAGGATAAGGTTAGTTCCAGAATGTTTCTTTGTATTTAGTCTTCTTTCATTTTGTCAGGTTTTTTTGAATCACTGATGATTTTCTATATGTGTTATTTTGAGTTATGCAGGTTGATCCTGGATTATTCAACAGCCAAGGGATATACCCTCAGCCTACCAGTGCACCATATCTTATTGGGAAAGAAGTACGTAAACATCGTAATGTTATTCCATTGTTTACTTGATAATTTAGTGATACATCATTTCTTCAAAGAATCTCTTCTTCCTTCTATTTGGGTGGTTATCTTTTTAGTCTCACATATTATGAGAAGAAAATAAAAATGGAAATGGAAATTCTTTGTTTTAAAATCAATGCATAAATGGCTGCACATGTGAGGGTGGCATTGTTGATCTAAAATATAATTAACATTTGGACTGCTTTCAGTCATGATATTGCTTCTGATTTCTATGATATCATGGTGCTTTCTCTAAATTTATATGTTCTGTTGTCAACTGCAACAATTTAGACTATAATGGCATCATTAAGTATGATTGAAATTCATGAGTGTTAAATTTATGCATCTGCATTTTGTCCAACAGCTATGCTGTTCTGCTGTGGGTTTCTGTCAGGATATTCTTGGATTCTCATTTTCTTCTAATATAATGGGGATTGCATGTGATAGTTGTCCCTAACTGCTAGAACCAGATTTTCCATGTGTGGCAGAACAAAAAATTTGCTTTTGGGAAACTAACTCTTGATAGTTTTTCGCTGTTGATTTTTTACTTCCTTAACCTTCCTATTTCAGATTGCTTCAAAGCATTGAACTGAGAACCTTGTGAAACTCTTGTTGATATAGGACGTTACAGTCATTTTCCGGAGGAGGGGAGGGGATGATTTGGAGCAAAGCCACACCCAATGGGCAAAAACTGTCAATTCCTCTCCAGATGTCATTCAAATGACTTTCTTCCCCATTGCTGCTCTCCTTGATGGGGTAGTTGGAAAGGAACATTTGACTCGCGCTACTGGTCTTTATCTCGAATGTAATACAATCACAACTTTATCATTTTGGGGATAAAATCTTTGCCCCTTCACGTTCTTTGTTGATAATAGTAAAACATTACTAACTGTAAGCTTTGAAAATTTTCTGGTAACCATGCTCAGATAAACCTCAGATTGAAGAACTGAGATATTTTCTAGAGTTTCAGATTCCACGCATATGGGCTCCTATACATAACAAAGTTCCTGGCCAACAAAGGAAGGAACCTGTTTGTCCATCCCTGCAATTCAGCATGATGGGGCAAAAGCTTTACGTCAGCCAAGAACAGGTAAAGGTTTTAAGGGCTCACTGTGTACCATGTTAGGTAAAAATTGGTTGGCCTTAGGAAAATGAATCATTTTATTGCATTGATATGGCATCCAGAATTTTTGGGATGTTTGGTGGAATCTTTATAATGGATTTGACCGGGTTAAGTTTCCAGGGATAACATGTTGTTCATAGTATTGGCTTCATGTAATTGCAGATATCAGTTGGTCGAAAGCCAGTTACAGGCCTGCGGTTATCGCTTGAAGGAACCAAACAGAACCGTTTATGTATTCATCTTCAACATTTGGCATCTCTTCCAAAACTTTTGCTGCCATACTGGGACAGCCATGTGGCTATTGGCGCTCCCAAGTGGCAGGGACCTGAGGAGCAAGATAGTCGATGGTTTGAGCCAGTTAAGTGGAAGAATTTTTCGCATGTGAGTACTGCACCAATTGAGAACCCTGAAACCTTTATTGGTGACCTCTCTGGTGTCTACATTGTCACTGGAGCTCAACTTGGAGTATGGGATTTTGGATCCCAAAACGTTCTGTACATGAAGCTTTTGTATTCTCGACTACCCGGTTGCACCATTCGAAGATCTTTATGGGATCATTCCCCAAATGACAAACCTAAGACCATGGTTGGAACAGCCAACTCTGGTGACTCTAGTACAGGTTCAACAGAGAACATAATTGGCAACAAGTTGGCGAAGCTAATCGACATGTCAGAGGTGAGCAAAGGGCCACAAGATCCTCCAGGTCATTGGTTGGTTACGGGGGGAAAGCTTGGTGTAGATAAAGGGAAAATAGTTTTGAGAGTAAAATACTCTTTGCTGAATTATTAAGTGTATTTATATGTTTTTGAGTGATGTGCAGGAAAACAAAAGGAAGGGGAGTTTTGTAGATGCTTGTGGATGTGTGTTCATCATGCTTGTAAACAAATCCCAAAATGATGAACTGAGTTAATTGAATGGGTGAGGACCTATATTAGAGTATCTTTGCACATCAAGTTTCTTCCAATTTCGATGCCAAATTATGTTTTCTGGATGATGCTGTCAATCTGTGGTAGGCCTATAAACATGTGTTCTTCACGTGCTATTTGCAACTCAACTTGTGTCGAGCTATGTTCAACTCAATTATTATCCAACCAAGCTTGAGTGTGATGCTTGAGTTTGTTGTGTTCGGCTTAGTTAATAAACTTCTAAATGTTAAAATTTTGTGCTCTTAAAAATCTTAATCACTGGCTTGTAAATGTGGAGGGCATTTGAACTTTAGGAACAAGATTTTAGGGGTGCAACTAAAAAATTTGAAATGTTTAGAGATTTAATGATACTTTATATAAAGTGAATCATAAGCTTATGAGCTAGCTCATTGAGCCAAGCAACATGAAACTCAAGCACGGCTCAACTCCTACACAAACATTATATGCAAACTTGATTACTCATTCTCTCTACATGAATTTGGTATTTTAGCTTTCCCTTCTAAATCTGTATTTTAGAAAAGGCCGCAAGGATGAACAGAAGAGGCCGACCCCAGAAACAAATTAGGGTTTTGATGGACATTTTAAGTTTCTAGCCTAGAGGACCCAAAGACATTGGACTAATTATTTAGGTAAATAAATATATTGGACTGTTTTCTATCATCCAATCCCTAAGCACTGGCCTGTAATTATGAAATGGCAAAATATGGTAAGTGATTTTAAGTCACGTAGTGAAGAATAATGTTACATATATTTATAATAAATATTAATTTAAAATCAACTATATTGTATTATTATATAATTGGTATTACTTTCCTCCTATTCTTCTATGTTCCTCTGTTACTCTTTTTCTTTTCAATTGATTTGTCAATTTCAATTTAATCAATAAATTAATCACTTCATCTGTTAAAAGATAACATCAACATTAGTTTTAAGTCGATCGATTTGGTTGCCTTTGAATTTAGCTTAGAATTGTTGGTCGACAAAAGTAAGATCATAGCAATGAGGGAGTGTCATTGGCATTTAGGGTTTTTAAAAAACTTAAGGGATTAACTAAAATTTATATATCTTTTGGATTTAGTGTCAAAAAGAGTTTGGATTTAAATGTGATGTTAAAAATATTTTGGTTTAATCCATAAAACAGTTTTTTATGATAAAATTATTATTTTACCCTTATATTTTTTTTAAATAAATTTTAATTTTAATTAAGAAATTGTTATTTATGCTATTTAGGGGTGAAAAATGTCTTTACACCAAATCTTGGGTGGGACATGGGATTTAATAATTTATAATGAATTTGAATTGTACGGCCATGCTGTCGGTGCGTCTGCCACATGCGATCAATGTGAACCCTCGTCATCAAGAAAGACTTACTTGTTGCCACCACCGTCCCACCGCATATTTCACCCATTTTCTTTAATTAAAATATGGTAATTAAATAAATTACACCAGAAGATTATAATTTTTAGTAGGCCGAAGTTGTATTCCCACTCTAGGTTTTCTTTAAACAAAAATTTCATTCTTTAATTTTTTAAAAATTAAATATTTATTTATTAATCAAAATCAATTATTAAATTTAATAATAAACTATTAAATATTAATGGTTAGAATTTGTTTAAAGAGAGTATTTTAGTTATTTTATAAAAAATATTAAAAAAATATTAAAAAAATATAAAAAACAAAGGTCCAGAGACAAGTGATTTAGTTTTAGAAAATCGAAAGGTGGGATTGTCCCTTTGGCCTTTTTCTTATAAGATTCAAATCTTACACTTAGACATTGAAAATCATGTTCATTCTTATTAGGATACACAAATTCGACTTATAATTTGACTTAGTTTGAAAAATTTTTATGATTTACCTCTCTAATATAAAAATTTATCTCTTCAACAATCTCGATTATCATTTGACGATATTGTTCAATATTCTAATAATATTGTTCATTAACTCAAATAAGATTGTCCTAAACATTTTAGATTTAAATCAAGTTTGAATTAACTCTTGTTTGGACTTGACTAGCTTGAATCTGTCTTTATTCAATTAGATATATAATTAGTTTTTTTTTTTAATGATAAAAACCTCTACCCAAATCAATGATCTTATAACTTTTCACTTGCATAATTTCTTTAGTTTATTTGACTCTCATCTATCTTTTAATTTAATTAAGGGATAACTAATTAATTTACAGGGCTTCAACCATATTAGACTGATAGAACTCAAGTAAACAAATCATTTCAAGTTTGCTTCACCAGATGAAATCAAGAATTTAATGTTAATATAACTCTTTAACCGTTCAAACTAAATCGATACTTTCGTAGTTTTTTCTCAGCCTATCTCTTTTTGTTTATTTGACTCTTTTTTATTTTTTGACTTGAACAAAAAAACATCTAATCAGTATTTAGTCTTTCAGTTATATTGAATCAAATAAATTTTGGATAAACAAATCATCTAAAGTCTGCATTGTACAAAATTTTTGCAGGATAAGATTAAGAATTTAACTCTAAGGTGACTTGCTACGAGCTCAAACCCATGTCTCGGGAGTTGTGGTTGGTGGCATGTTGTCGTCGGGCGGTAGGTCTCGTGAAAGGATTTGACTGGTTGACAGTCAAATAAAGAATCGTAATTGAGAAGGGTGGCTGGGCCAACTGACTAGTATTTGTCAGGCAACCGAAAAGAAAGAGCAATGCATTAATTGAAAGTTATGGGGTGAAGGCTCTCTGTTGATTCTGCCCATGCATCCCTACAGTTCTAAATAGATTTTAAAACGAGACGAAAAGGAACAGCAATCCACCATTGAGCATTCAAAGTTATGGGATTGACGCAGAAAATGCATGTACTGGATGAGCTTCTGTGCCATTTTGTACTGTTCAGGAAAATTTTAACTGTGACGAGTCTTCAATCTTTGTCCACTGATTTAATTTTCATGGAAACTTGAACGCTAGCTGGAATCAGAAGTCAAATTTTACGGATCAGGGCAGGAAGAAAGCATTAATTTTTTCCAACCACCATCGCACGCTAACAACCTCTGGCCTTGGCACCTTCTATATAAACGTTGGGACTCTCTCTTCTTCAACACTCACTTAAGCTTATCACAGTCTTCTTCTTCGTGATCAATTTTCTCCACAGCAATTATGGGTAGCCTCAAGTTCGTTTTCGTCTTGGCTTTTGCATTGTTGGTGGTTGCCCCAGTGGCTCTTGCCATTAGCTGCAGTCAGGTTTCGACTGCTCTTGGTCCATGCATTGACTATCTGAAGACTGATGGTAAAGGTGCTCCCCCAGCCAACTGCTGCAGTGGAGTTGACAACGTAAACAACGCAGCCCGCAGCACAAAAGACCGACAAGATGCTTGCCGATGCCTGCAAACTGCCGCTAAAGGAATCTCTGGCTTGAACGATAAAACTGCTGCTTCACTCCCTTCCAAGTGCGGAGTTAACATTCCATACAAGATCAGCACCTCCACCAACTGCAATAGGTCTCCATCTTTACCTGTCTTATAATGATAATATCCATAATCTATGCATGCATTATAGTGCAAAATGGATCAAGTTTTGCTTATTTAGTATAATTTCTTTTTTTTGGTTTTTGCAGCATCAAGTGAAGTTTCTTCTGCATGAAACTGGTTACGGAAGTGAGAAAAAAATAAAGAAGGAGATCCGTCTCATGTCCTGCCCTAGTTTGTGGTCTCTAGATGTCATATCGTCGTCCATACGAGTCCTATCTTGTATGACTTCAACGAAATCTATGGAAATAATATAAGTTCTTATAAATTAATGCTTCTTTATCTCCTCTCGCTCTCCTTTTTCTTGAATAATCCATCAGGCAAAATAATACGCATTCGTATTTCTTACAGCTTTATATTTGGAATCATACGTTTACATGTATGTAACTAGTGTTGTATATATACACACACACACACACACACATATTCCTGGACAGAACCAAGATAGTTGATGATCAATGAAATAGCCAGATCGAATAAAACTTATTTTTTTTTTTTTTTATGTATAACTAGATTTGGATCCGAATTAAATCAAATTCAATTTATTAAATTTGATATTTTTAAATTTGAATTCAATTTATTTAAGGTGAATTAAATTTGAATTTAATTCATTAAATATTTTAAATATCTAAGACAATATTTAAATTGACGAATTTTACGAATTGAGTTTTTTATAGACTTAAATTTGAATTTGTTATAAATTTAAATTTGATTTTTAAATTTGAATTCGTTATAAATTTAAATTTGATTTTTAAATTTGAATTCGTTATAAAATTAAATTTGATTTTTAAATTTGAATTTAATTCAAATTTTTGAAAAATATATTCAAATTTAATTTTAAATTAACACAATTCAAATCCAATACAAGATAAACCAATCTCTCTCGCGTCTTAAATAATTTAGGCTATCTATGAGTTACTGCATTTTCCAATTGGACAACGACCAACAATGTGTAAAGGATAGCCGTCGGTGGCTCAGTAGAATTTTTATATCTTTTATAAGCTTTTGTGCCATTTTGTACTGTTCACAGAGGGAACTTGAATGCTTTTATGGAAACTTGAATGCGAGCAGGAAGAAATTATCAGAGACTTTTGCGCCATTTTTTACTGTTCAAGGAAAGAACTAAACGTGGTGTCTTGTATAGCTTTTATGGAAACTTGAACGTGAGCAGGGAGAAATCTTCAAAGAGCATTAATTTACTCCAACTAACAATGGACACCACATCTACTCTTTCTTGTATTGACACTCTCTGGCCTCTGCACCCAGCTTCTATATAAACCTCGGCAGTCCCCCTTCAACACTTACTCAAGTTTCCAAATTAAAACCTACCTATCCCTATTATGGCTGGCCTCAAGTCCCTTTTTGCCTTGACTTTTACATTGTTGGTGGTTGCACCGGTGGCTCTTGCCATTAACTGTGGCGAGGTTTCGACTGATATTGGCCCATGCATTAACTATCTGAGGAGTGACGGAAAGGGTGCTCCGCCAGCCAACTGTTGCAGTGGAGTTAACACTCTAAACAACGCAGCCCACACCACAAAGGACCGCCAATATGGTTGGCAATGCCTGCAAAATGCCGCTGAAGGAATCTCTGGATTGAACTAATGCCGCTTTGGCTCTCCCTCCCAAGTGCAGAGTCTAAATTCCCACTGCAATATATCATATTAGATTTGAATTTTAAGTAGATGAAGAGTTAGAATTGAATTAAAATCCGAAAAAAATCTCTTATTATAGTATCGATAAAATCTAATACTATTTAGAATCAGTAAAATATTTAAATATTAATCTTATATATATTAGAATCGAAAAAATTATCAAATATTAATTACATGTTATTCTTTATATAATTTTCATGTTTTAATACAATAGTTATATAACATCAACAACTAAGCCGATATTATTATATTCTTTTATGAAATTTATCACCGGGAAATGGTTCAATGCTATTTTCTATTTAATTATATTTTCTAATAAAATTTAGTATCAAACATGTTCCAATAATATTCTTTAGATAATTTTTTAGACAAAAATTTATATAGCATTGGTTTGTGGCTAATACTATATTAATTTTTTATGAATTTAGCATCATAGTTTAATGCTATTTTCTATTTTATTTTATAAGCGATTATCAGCTTATAAATCGATGTTCCTTTATTTTCCAATAAAATTTAACATTAAAACATGTTTCAATGCTATTTCTTATTTAATTGTAAATAATTTTATATATAAAAATAATTATAGCATCAGTTTGTGACCGATGCTATATTAATTTTTAATAAAATTTAACATTAAAATATGGTCTGAATCTAAATTCTATTTAATATTGAGTTTTTTTTATTATGTTGTTTATATAGCACCGACAACTAACCCAATGCTAATTTTTTCAATGTATGTTAGAAACCAATTAGCTTCAGATGCAGTCCGTACTAATTTTTATTTACCAAAGCCCCCGGCTCGCATCTTCTTCTTTTCATTTCTAAAACTTCATAACCCTAAATATGAAGTCCGTCAGCTCCAAAGTGGAGACAATCAGTCAATTCTGTTTCACACTCGAACAAAAGCCAAATGCTTTCTATCTTCTGGAAAATCAGCTTT